>CAJHQP010012730.1:0-11255 GCA_905132765.1 Moricandia arvensis | reverse complement strand
TTTGATATTATTGGCTTCAGGGGTCGCACCCTATTGCCCCCTGTCTAAGCTGTGCCTGCCCCACCCCCAAATAGACACCACAGCACCACACTCAACCAAATTCCACTTACAAGTTATGATATGTCATGTCACCCGGGTGCTTAGGCAACCATTGCACATTTCATCTTGCATGTATTTATTTTTGAATAAATCTTGTATAGATTTAACAGATAAAAATAGATCTTTCTCATTTCAATTTTGCAATCTGAACAATTATAAATATTGTAGTCTGAAGCTCCCATATCACAATTGGAAATAGAGGGGTTTGAGTGAAATATATAATAATTTTTTTAAACGCTAATTAATTATAATATTACAAATTATGAAAAATATTACATAGATAATTTATATTGATAATTATGTCTGATTTATTAAAATTCACTATTAGTTGCACCATACAAAACAATCTGATGAGATTCATGTATAAAGACATGATTAACTCCGGTCTCTTAGGGTGGAGTTTTTAGCTTTGTTAAGATACATTTTTTAATTTTTAGTAAGAAAATTTAAAAACCATCTCTTAAATAAGAAACATAAGAGATATCTCTTAACCGAAAAGTATAAAAAATGAAGGTCAAATCATAAATTAAAAATTCTACCCTAAGAGACCGATATTAATTATGGTCTCATAGCGTTTACTGCATTATACTAAAGAGATTTTATACATCTTTTCATTAATCTTTGCAGCACATATTTTGTGAGACTTAAAATCCAGATTTTTCTTTATTTAGAAGTCTTCTCGTTCAAATCATTGGAGTAAAGTACTTCTTAAATACGTAATAAATTAGTAAATATTAACTTTGTTTTAAATTGTAAATAGTTTTAGATAAAGCCACTAATATTAAAAAAATTATTACTATTTTAAAACATTTCATACTACTTTTGTTCTGTAAAAATAAAATTTCTAATATTTAAAAGTCATTAAATTACTATTATAAATTCATTACTTTTTGTAATAATTAATTTTCCAATAAATTTTAACCAATAATAATTCATTAACCTCAATTAACTTTTAAAATTTACAATATCTATATATGAAACATGAAACATCTATTTTTATGTAACCATTTAAAAAAAAAAACTTCTATCTTAGTTAAACAAATGGAGTATATGATTTAAACTACATAATTGAGTTAGTTACACAATATTAAATAAATGCAAAATTTGCATAGAAATATTAAAACTACTTATATTTTAAAACAATTAAAAAAAAACTAGGTATATTAGGGAGTAATAAAGATGGACACACGAATATCTTATTTGCAGTAACACCCAATGTGACATTGTCACGTGTAACAACATGTATTGATCGGATATGGACTGTGACAGACAGTCACTATAGGCACGTCAGCTTAGATAACTGGATGCTATTAATTTATAGCGCGGTCACGGTGTTGTGATCCACGTAGCTGATTTACAAAACTCCGTTTTTTCCTTAACTCTGTGACTGCGACTATTTGATTTTGATAAAATAACACAAAGTCTATGTGAGTTGGACTTTTCGTTCTTTGATACTTTTGACCATTTCTCCGACCATCAAGGGACCATTTACTGATCTACGTATTTTCCATATATATACTTTTGACAAGTTTCGAGGTTCATCAGGTCATAGCATTGATAGATAAGATGGCTGGTAAGCACTGACAAGCATATGCAAATGTATGTGTGTGTTCTCTTACAATTTCCCGCACCTTCCCAACTGTTCAATCAGTTTGGCGATAAAAGCTTTAGACGAACCAAGCTTTTGGTGTTCCATATTCACTAAGGCTCTAGAAACAGTACTACGTCCAACAGATCCTATTTGATCGATAAAAAGACCAGCCAATTCATCAAACCACTCTTTCTTGAGTGTCATGTGATAAGAACAACATGTGTCTATGATTTCCCAATTGATCCGGTCCATCTTGTGCCATTTTGAGACCTCTTCTCGACCCATCAGACACGTTCTGGCCATCGTCCAGTCCACCGGCTGGTCTATCCTCGACCCGGGTCATATCAACAGACTGCCAAGTGAGATTGAGATGATTCAGTCATGAAAATTGGTACAACTACTCTGCAGAACAACTTCTGAACAAAGTGTAAAGAAAATTTTAGGTTTCAAAGACACTTCAAATCATTTTCCATTTCTTACATGTCTTGTGCTGTTAATTCCATTGCCAGTTTTAAGCAAAGACCGGAAGATTCTTTAATAAAGATTTGCGTTTTTTAGTTTGGTATATTTCAATTTAATTTTTAATCATTATATTTCGATTTGAGTAAGAAAATGGTATTTTGATGTCAAAGAAAAATACAATCAATAATATAACCATTTCTTATAAATACATCCTCATAGTATTGATGAAAACATAGTTGCATCCTTACATTACTTATAAACAACTCTTTTAATATATATTTTGTTGACGATTAAACTCTTAAAACAAGTGCTTTTATTTCTTTAAAATATAGCAAACTTTTTTCAAAATTCTTCCACGCTTTCCATTTTTTTATTGTTTGATTCCTTCATTCTTTGTTCTTCTTTTCCCCGACTTTTCTTATTTTTTCTAATTAAGAAACGAATCTTTTCCAATAGTATCATTGATGTCCACCATCCAACCCTTCGTATCTTCAACAACGCCCATTTGAATATTGGTTAACATGGCGTGAAGCTTCGTAGACACTGCCTTTTCTCCTGTTATGTATGTTATCCTGTGGTTACAAATGATATGAGCCAAATCAGACATTAAGTAACCAAAGATTGAAGATCTAATCTTTTTAAAAAATTAGTATATATAAAAAAAACTAATCACCTTGTCTCATAAAAGGTTACACTTTCAACAGCTCTAACGACCACTGCAGTTCCTGTACAGAATACTTCTTCGGCCTCTAATAGCTCATCCACAGAAACATCACGTTCTTGAACCTGCATACATTTGAATAATAATTTAGGAATCTTGAAAATGTCTAGTTACAAAAGGTATTAATTATTATATAATAGCTCGAACCTGGTAGCCCATATCACGAGCAAGTTCGCTTATGATTTTCCTAGTGATTCCTGGTAAAATGGTTCCTGAAGTTGGTGGAGTAGACACAATATTCCCCTATAAAATCAATTAGTTTGTATTAGGTTTAGTGAAAAAGAATCCAATAGTTTAAACTTTTTATTAATGTAACAAATGTTTTGTTCACCTTGACAATGAAGATGTTACAAGTAGAAACCTCTTCGATGTTTCTGCCAGTTGCCGCATCCAGAAACAAAACATCAGAGAAACCCGCTGACTTTGCTTCAGCCAACGATTTCACAACCTTCAAGAGGAAAAAAATAATTAGATATACAGAGAAAAAAAAATTAAAGAAATATTCCACTAAATTTATTTTATAATATTCAAATAAACTTGTTGCTATCACTATGATATTTCTGGTGTCTTTTCTTACTGGAGAATAGTTTGTGCAGCTCTTCACACCGCCAGTTCCACCGGTATGGGCACGTCGATACATATCATCAACTTTGAGGTTCAAGCCTGAGCTGACCTGCAAAGTTAATAATCTCAATTTATAAGTGCTATGGTGCATATGCTTTAACAAAACCATTTAACATATCAATAGTTTAGAGTATACTTAAAAAAGATTAAATACAGAGCGAATCAACATTTTAAAGACTAAATAGCTTCAAAAATATTTTTATTATTTTGAATGAATGTTAAATTTGCATTTATAAAAAAAAATCCTCTTTATATTAACTTAGTACTATTAAGACGGCCATATTAGACTGAGAGTATTTTATTATTTCTATGACAAACAAAATCACCTTATGGTAATTTCCAACGGGAGATACGTAAATAAGGAATGTATATTCAGGTGCTGAAGCTATTCCAAGGACTGCACCACTTCCTATGAGTAGAGGCCTTATGTACAAAGCTCCTTTACCCTGAGGAGGAACCTAAAACGAAAAAACAAAGTTCCATAAAACTCTTTAGCTACTTATAATGTTTAATAAGTGGTAAGTTGGACAAAAATACAGGCGAGTCCATAGGCCATACCCATTTCTTGTTGGCAATCACAGTTTGCTTAACTGCCTCGACGAACTGGTCAACCGAAGGAGGTGTCATACAAAGCCTATCCGCACCCATTTGCATACGAAGAGCGTTTTGTTCAGGCCGAAAGATTTTGATCCGTCCCGCTTGTGTCCTGTAAGCCTTGAGACCTTCAAATAGTCCCTACAAACCAAAGGCAAGCCAATGTCAAATTATTATATCTAAAATTGATCTCTTATATGAACTGTAATATTACAAGCGTTTTTCATGTATATCTATTCTATTAAAACATGATCATGACCTATTGATAAATGTTATGTCCACTAATAACGACTTATTCATGTTTATAAATATTTTATAACCATTTCTATAATTTCAAATTAATAGAAACCCACTTCTCTCTATCCTAATAAAAACTGTTGAAAACCTTTAATATTAAAAGCAAAATATAATAATTAGTTGTTTATATATTTCTATGGGCCTTTAAATTTTTATTGTTTTATGAATAGATTATGATTAAGATTTATTGCTTAATTCAAAGGTAATAAAATACTACTAATAAGATATATTATATATGATAAGCAAAATAGTTTCTAGACTTTATTATATATTTTTATAAAAACGTAGCTAAGTTTTTTTTGTCAGTAATTATAACTGTTATAGTTAGGTAACTACTAAGAAAATATAATACTGAAAACTTTAGAAATAAAATTAACAATATTTTTTAAATACATATGACACAAGTGTATAGTTATGCAACTTGATATATTTCATACAGTTACCAAAATTAAAATAAATTAAATAAAATTAATATTAAACCCAAATATCATGCAAAAATATAAAAATAAAAATTAAATTCTCAAAAATGATATTAAAACTAAAAATAAACCCACCCTTTGAAAGGACGGGTCATAATCTAGTAATTAATCTATAATCTTTGCATATCCGATTCTGGATAAAAATAATAAACATTTTTAGTTGATTAGGCGAATCCCATGCCAAAACTCAGACTATTCCTCTAAGATCATATCCGCTATTTTTTTTTAGACAAACTCATGAGTGCTATTTTAATCTCTTTATACTATGATAGATTGCTATTTTTTCTCTTAATAGTATAATAAAGCAAAATGTATCCTAACCTATCTCCCATCTCTATATTTAGAAGAAAAGAATATCATTAGTACTATAATTAATGTTTTTTAATTTTTAAAATGGCCCTTTAACTTTTAAATTTTGTATTATGGCCAAAACAAATATTTTCTTAGAGAAATACAGTTTTTATCTAAATAAACTCACACATTTATTTGCATAATAGAATTTAATAGAAAATTTATTTTAAACAGTGGTATAATTTTATGAAAGTGTTGTAAGAAAGTAAATAAAGTTAATTTTTAACTTTCATTAATAAAAGATAGTAATTGTAATAGAAAAATAGAATATATTAAAAAATATTTTTATTTTAGAAAAAAATAGAAGAATACATTGGAGAAAAACATATTCCTTTTATAGAATTCCTCTATTCTTATAGAATAAAAAAGGAATACATTAGAGATGTCTAATAAAGTGGGAACTAATAAGTTTTTCTTGCCACAAGTGACCAATCATGGCTGCAATCACAATACTCAACTCTAGTATCCAGCTAGGAAAGGTCTTGAACTAGTAGACAAACCAACAATAGAGAGATCAATACCTGGCCATAGTTGAGAATCCCAGCACTAGGGCTTATTGAAATGTCCCCGTAAGGAACAATCTTCCCTTCTGTAAAGCTCTCTCCTTGTTTGCATTTTGCCACATACATATAATCTGTTGGGATCAGACTGAATCCAAGCTCTTCCCAGTTTACATTTGCGTACTTCTCATTTGCTTCACTGTTTTAAATACAACGCATTATAAATACCAAAAAAAAAAAACCCAAATGATTATTAATTATTAGAAAGAAATGTTTATTTTTATTTGACGTTTCATATTTTCTTATAATAAGATGATATTTTTAACCTTGTAAGACTAGATGATGAAGAAGGGTGCGCAGACGGAGCCATTGGATAAGAGTACAACAAAGAAATTAAGAAAGAAAATGGTTTGAGCTTTGGACGGGAGATGTGTACGTTTTGAAGAAGGCTTATCTCGCCTCCTTTTATAATGACAACAACAAACGAACCCTTCGATGGTCACAATAGATCATACCTTTTACTATGTAAATAACTTTGGAATCTCCACCTAATTTAGCACTTACAAACACTAAAACCTTAGTTGATATAAAAACGTGTAGGTATAATATTTAATTTATGTATAAATGTATTGTAAATTATATGTGAAGAACATGTAACACGTTGGTTGTAATATTCTTCAAGAGGGTTTAAGAGCACCATTAGTGGTGTCTTTAATAAAGAGTACCTCATCAATAATAATAATAAACCATGTTATAAGAAAGAAAAAAAGATTAAAAATGTAAAGTATGATTCTTTATAAAGAATCTTCCATCAAATAGGAAGAGATCATCTCTACAAGTGTCAACTTTTTATTATTGTTTTTTTTTCAGTTATTAAATTAAATCAAATAGAATAAAATGTGTTTAAAAATTAATATAGATGCATTAAAAATTGTGCGTGAGAGACTCACCGTTGTTCTAACTATCTTGGTTATGTTAGAGCATCCACAATAGAGGTTCTTAAGGAGTTCTTAGCAAGGTTGGAGATTCATTTTTTTATGAATTTGTGCCACAAAGAGTCTTTAAAATTCTTGTTTAAGGACTCATTTCTTCACTGTTCACGGGTTCTACTGCTCACGCGGTAGCCCGCGAATGGTCATTTTTAAAAAAAAAAAGAAAAAAAAAATCCGAAATATCCTTACCAAATCTGAAATACTCTTTTTATTAAGAACTCTTATGATTATCACGGTTGTGGATGGATAGGTTTGGAATAATCAAGCTAGTTAGGGTTTTGATTTCTTCGGTAATGTAAATCCTTATTATATAAAGGATGAAGAGCGTAGAAGGTTGTTACAACTGTAAAAAAATTGAGTATACGGAGTATGTAAGCTTGTATCGTCTTCATCGTTGAGTCTCTTGATCTTAAGAGCTCACGTCTTAATCTTACACACCATAGGGTATTTTAAAATTAGAATTAAACAACAAGAATGTGGTATTTTTTGTAGTTTAATATTTAATTATGTATTTCGATTTATAATTTTAAATTTGTGTATAATTTTATTAATTAATATTTTGTAATATTTTTATATATGTGTTTGGTATAAAAGTTTTATGATTTTATATAAACTATGACAAATATAAGGACCAGATAGTAAACTTTAAAATAAATAATTTTTTTTGGAGATGTTCTAATAATTAAAATCGTCCCCAGATATAGCATTGGTGAATAACTGTGGCATGAGGGAAAAATCAATGATACTTTAGTAATGTCCAATTCTGTTAAAATACAACCATGTTTTAGTTTTTTTATATATTATATATATTCAAAGAATCACATGCAGCACATATATGGAGAATTTGTTTTCTTTCTTTTTTGAACTAAAGGCCACACTAGTTTGTTAAAACTAAATGGAATATTATGTATGTCGATGGAACACCACCTAACTTCTAATTATTTCTTAAGATCGAACGATAAACTTGCGGGGATTAGTTTGATATATAATTCGTAAAAGTCTTCGTCAATACAGGCTGTTTATTCATGTCTTAAGAAGTCAGGAATATATAGATGATAAAAAAACAAAAACAAAAAGAGAGAGAAATATTATATATGTATATTACGAAGAAAGTATACATATTCATTTGAACTAACAGCAGCTCTAACGCTAATATTTGACAGAGGAATCTCAAATCTAAAAAATTAAAAAGAATTGAGAAAGTAAGAGAGAGAACCAGAACCAGTTCTTTGAAGAAATATTTTTTCGAGTTTTAAGAAAGTCTTTCTCCATCTATCATCTTTTCAACAGTTAATTAATTTTGTTAAAATAAAATATATTTTTGTTAACTTTTAAGAACCTTAGACCATGATTATCCCTAAGAAACCCGGGTGGGTTTCTTAGGGATTTAAAAAAAAAATAAAAACAAAAAAATTTAAAAAAAAATCAATCGCAGGCCGCCACATACGCGCACAGTGTAAGAAACTCTTAAGGATCGATCCTTAATTCATAACTTTTATAAACGATCCTTACACTGTTCACGCTTAAGAAACCCGCTAAGAAACCCTGATAAACATGCTCTTACAAGAGTTTTCAACACTGAAGATGCTCTAACGCTAATATTTGACAGAGTAATCTCAAAGCTACTAAAACCTATTGAAAAATTTAATCACCTCAATTCCTATATTTAGATTTTTTTTTTTGGTTCACTATTTTAAAATTTAAACACACGTTAGTGATGGAGTGGTATATGGTGTCGCACAACGACCTTAAGAGTCACATATTCAATTTCGTTATCCTCTGACTACTCTTGTGAGCAATCGGGTCTGACTGACGTTGATGGTCAAGCTCCCGAAAACTAGTCGGTTGGATCATATACCACCGGTTATTTCGGATCAACCAAAAAAAAGCATGCAGTGTTTTTTCACCTAGTTCAGAATATTAAAAACTGATACATTCAATTAGAAGTACTAGATTATTTTACAAATAAATGTATCTCTGGCGTGTTAATGGATTAAGGCCCTATGGGCACTTAAAATTATTCAAAAGAAACATAGAAACAGCAACAACAACAAAAAAAAAATCACAGCTGGCCTATCCTTAGTTTCCTTCGATGGCATCAGGAGCAGGAGCGGCCGAGCCATCCAAAGTGGATGAGAAAGGAAGATTCAAACCAAATTTACCGATCGATAACCAGACGCTCACCAGTGATCGTCGTATCACTCATCTCTTAGGCAGCAGGAGGTTCCTCAGCTTGTTTCTCACTGGTTTTGGCACCAGCCTCGGTACCGACCTCTTTAGTATTAAATCCGTTGTACGTGTTTAGGATCCAAAATGTTCCTAAATTTACATATACTAACGCTACCAAATTATTTGTATGCGTTTTAGGATCCACAAGGTCCCTTGGATGAAGTCAACTCGTTTGATCGGGCGACTAAGTTCTAATATTTCGGTTCTTCATCTAGTTACAACTCCTAAACAATCGATGTCGTTCTGATGATTCATCGAGGATAGATAAGGGAGCTATATGGAATAGATCCATTTTCGTACTTTCAAACCTTAAATCGGATTTTTAACAAAGATGCATTTCACTTATTTTCTCCACAGACAATGCCAAAATGTAGATCTTAAAACTCACACTATGTTTTTGAGTATTTGTATTTTTAAATTAGAGAAGCAAGAACTTTATGGCAAGAAAATCCTTAGAACAACAATGATGTAAATCAGGTTCGAGTTGACTAGATTGAACTATATTGATTGATGAATATTAAATTACAAAATCGTAAACGTACACAAGAATCAAAACAAAAGAAGTATAATGAACAAAAGAGAGAGGTCGATGTGTTTATGAGAGGGCTCAATATATGTGTGTATGTGTGCGGGTGTGATTGTCCTCGTCTCTTGTCTTGATCTTCTTTATATACTCATCTTCACTGTTGTCTCCAGTAACTCCTCCTCTAGTTGCTTATTCGATTACAGATATCTTGGGATTCCCATGACTCGGTCGAGACCGAGCTCAAAGTCTATTATCGAGCTCGAAGCCTATCCCTTGTACTTGGTTCATCACTTGTTTCCATGCCCAACTATTTAAAATAAGTGAAAAGCGTAATAAATTAAGGGATGATGTATTTTATCTAGGTAGGTATTATTTCTTAGTTTCCGCTTAATGTATTCTTATTAATTAGGAAACAAATTAAGCAAATAGGTAAAAAAAAACACATAATGCAATTGTTTATGAACATTTAATTATCTTCTCTTTCACATCAGCATCATAATTAACAACTTGTTGAGGCTCCATTGCATGACACTCCCTGCAAGCCAACATCACCGCCTTTAAAACCCTCTTCCACCACTTCATTAACTTACTTCCTCTTCTCTCCTCCGCCTTCCTCTTCTTCTTCTTCCCCTTCACCGTCTTCTTCTTCCTCTTTCCACCGACCTTAATCCCTCCTCCGTTACTTTTCACCGACCCTTCTCTCTTAAACACCGGAGTTATATGCTGCCACCTCCTCGTATAGGGCCCGTAAAGCTGCGCCGTCACGATCTTCGTCGCCTTCTTTCTCTTGCATTGCGTAGGCAAATAAGAAATCTTATTCGTAGTTGTAATATTAACTCTTTCACCATTTTTCATTGGTGGTTTCTTCTTGTGATGATTTTGATAAGACTCTTTTCTCAAGACACAAGTCCCTGACCTTACGCTCCTTGTCTTCTCAGACCGAGAACCAAAACAAGTTAAACTAGTGTCTTCTTTGAAGACACTGCAAGTGCTTGTTCTTGGTGTAAGGCTGCTACTGTCACTACTTCCGCTGCTCGTGCTGTTGCTTCGGAATGTGTTTTGACTGGTTGTACTTGAGACCGAACGGGTCATGGGGAACGTGTGTGGTAATAGACGGCCGTTGAGAAAAAGGTGGTCGGCGGGAGAATGTTCAGAATGGGACGGGGAAGAAGGAGTCAACGATCCAAATTCGAAGTCGGAGGACGACATCTCCGGGCTTTTTTCGCCGGAGTTTGGGGTGATTCTCCGGTCGTCCTCCATCTGCAAGACTGTGTACTTGTGTGTGAATGTAGTTATTAGTTTAACCTTGTGTTTATATAGGGAGGAGTTTGAAGCGGGGGCACGTGGCGACATGGGTACGGCAGTCAAAAGACTTGCCAGCTCAGTGTTTGACTTTTTGTGGGGACAATCAAAGAATGAGAGATCCAAGTGAAGTAATGGTTATGGTGTTTGTGTCATGATGTTGTCTAAACTCTTTAAAGTGTTTTGGATCCCTAAACGATCCCACATGTTGCTCTCTTCTAGATTTTTAATCACGAGGCATTATCTATCTCTATAGTATCTTTTTTATTGAGTTACCAAAAAAAAATCTTTTTTTTATTGTTCTTATAAGTAGATAGATATAGTGTTTATTTATTTTCTTAATTTATTAGAGTAAATTTGTTGTTTTATAACCTTTTTAGAATTGTAAAGGTCTGAGACACATAGTCTTTGAACTTTGGAGGTTCTCATAATAAGGGACACGGTCTGCGCAAAATATTCTTTAAGTTTTCAGCAGAAAGCAACAATGG
>CAJHQP010012729.1:0-11256 GCA_905132765.1 Moricandia arvensis | reverse complement strand
TCAATGTCACCTCCATGTCAGCACTCAACTATATCCTGCAATCCTGTCTCAGACTTGCGTGAAACATAGTGACTGAAAGGCTATGTGGATTTCTTTTCATGTATCTGAGAAAATCCACTTGACAGCCTGCCCCAGTGTTTCCTTTCTGATGCTGCAATACATAATAAATCTGCTGACGACGTCCCACTGCATGTGCATAGACTGCTAGCCTTGTACATATCATCGCGTACTACATTAGAGCCTGCCTATAGCAGAAGCATATGGACTTGATCCATATATGCCAATCTCGTCCCGTCTTGGAGACTGATCTCTGAGCATGGATATAACCCGAAAAACTGACGTCAGATGCCGGCGAGTAGAGTAAACAAGTAGTCAGTAGTAAGAAGTAGGTTATTGGACTGGCTTGCGTCATCCATGTTTAAACCTCTCTGAGACTTTCTTCACATATCTCTGGTGATAGCTAGACCCTCTGCTTCTACTGATTCTCATCCTGGAATCTGCCTTGCTTACTCAAGGTCTGTTCATCGCAACTCTCCGAGGAGAGTTTTCGTCTCTTCAAGCCTATTAATCTCATGCAAGTGCCGCTCCGAACGATCGATCGACTCATCAACTTGCATAAACGCCTCCTCATAACATTCAGGCTCTCCTCTGTCTCGTGAGCAGAATGTAGTGAGCGATGAGAGAAATCTTACAGGCTTTCTGATGACTCTACTTGACCGTCGTAACTCCGTGATAGGTGTATATGGGACCACTTCAGAATCATCACTCTCTTCAGCCTCACCACTCTCGTCTTGAGAGATTTCTTCTTCTGCTGTTGGGGTATCCTGTAGCAACCCTGGTGTTAGGATATCATCTAAGTCAACAGCTCCAGGCTCTTTCCTCTCCGAGCCGTTTCTCTAGCTTATCCTTGGTACAACGCTTCTTCGTTTGAAACACAACATTCTTGCTGCGGATGATCTTCCGATTTTCATCATCCCAAAACCGGTAACCAAACTCCGTGTCACCATCACCGATGAAGTAACACTTCTTCGACTTTGAATCAAGTTTACTTCGTGCAGCATCGTCAATGTGAACATAAGCTAAGCATCCAAATACCTTTTAGATAAGAAAGGTTTACTTTCTTGCCGCTCCAAACTTCTTCAGGGATCTTGAATCCCAATGGCACCGACGGTCCTCTATTTATTAAGAAGGTTGCGGTACTGATTGCATCTGCCCAAACGTCTTAGGCAATCCACAGTGCAATCTCATGCTCCTTGCACGCTCATTCAAGGTCCGGTTCATCCTTTCAGCTATTCCATTCTGTTGAGGTGTTCCAGGAATAGTCTTCTCCATCTTGATCCCGCCATCAGCGCAATATCTCTTGAACTCGTCGCTGATATATCACCACCATTATCAGACCTTAGACACTTCAACTTGAGATTCGTCTCAATCTCAACCATGGCTTTCCATCTTTTTGAAAACCCGAGAACACTTCAGACTTGTTCTTCATGAAGTAAACCCACACCTTCCTTGTGGAGTCATCAATAAAGGTCACATATTAGTACGAACCTCCCAGCGATGCAATAGGAGCAGGTCCCCACAAGTCAGTGTGCACCAACTCTAACTTCTCAGACTTTGGCTCTCTTCCTCCTTTCAAGAAACTAACTCGTTTCTGCTTTCCAAGGACACAACTTTCGCACATCTGATGATCCACCGTCTTCAGATCTGGAAGAGCACCATTTGCCACCATGAGTTTCATCCCCTTCTCACTCATGTGCCCTAATCTGCAATGCCACAACTTGGTTTGTTTGGCATCCTCGACAACAGCAACAGTGTCTTGATAGCTCGTCGTCATATAGAGAGTGCCTCTTTTATGACCTCTAGCAACCACCATGGAACCTTTCTTGACTCTCCAGGCTCCACCACCAAAGTTGACATCGTGCCCCGTGTCATCAAGTTGACCTACCGAGATTAGATTTCTCATCAACTTTGGCACATGTCTGACCTTCGTAATCTTCCACACCCGTCCATCTGACATCTTCAAATTGATATCTCCAATACCAACTATGTCCAAAGGTAATCCATCAGCGAGATATACCTTTCCGTAATTTCCAGCAACATAATTCTCCATAATGTTGTGGTGCGGTGTGGTGTGAAATGACGCTCCTGAGTCAAGCACCCATGAATGTATTGGGCTATCGACATAGGAGATTGACGCTTTGGTGTTATTTCCAGCTGCATCACGAGCTTCACTTTTCCTCGGGGAATCAACAGACACTACCAATGCGTCAGCGATTTCACGTGTCACTGCATTGGCTCCGCCTCTAGTGTTGTCTTCCTTCTTCGGTGGTGCCCGGCAATTCTTCTTAATATGGCCTGTCTTTCCACAATTCCAGCACTCCGGAGGCTGTCTGAATTTGGACTGACCCCATCCATTCCTTGACTTCGATCTGCCTTTACTCCGGTTACTTCTGTCTTGGTTTCTACCTCTGTTTTCCACATTGAAAGCAGAGCTCGTTGATGCTTCCCCGGAGTCTATCCTTCGAACTTCCTCAGCAAGGATACGATCTCTAACATCATTGAATTTGAGCTTTTGAGTACCCACAGAATTACTAACCGCTGCCCGCATTGGCTCCCAACTATTTGGCAGAGATGCCAACAAAATCAGTGCTCGCACTTCATCTTCAAACTCGATTTCAACCGATGACAGTTGGTTGACAATCGTGTTGAACTCGTTCACATGTGCGGCAACCAGGCCACCTTCTTCCATCTTCAAATGAAAGAGTTTCTTCATGAGAAATACTTTATTATTTGCCGAAGGTTTCTCATACATATCAGAGAGAACTTTCATGAGCCCTTCAGTGGTCTTCTCCTTCGCAACGTTGTGAGCAACGTTCTTCGACAGTGTTAGACTTATAACACCCAGAACTTGTCTGTCAAGGAGCTCCCACTCAGCCTGATCCATCTTCTCAGGCTTCTTGCTCAGTGGTTGATGAAGCTTCCGTCCGTACAGATAATCTTCAATTTGCATTCTCCAAAATGCATAGTCTGTACCATCAAATTTCCCGATACCGTGTGCTGAACCGTCTTCGCCTCCCATCGTTTCTGAAACCACCGTGTTTAAAACACCTTTGTCGAAGAACCGATGTTACCGACAAAATTCACTATTCACGAAATCACTATTCTCGTGAACAGTAACCCACTGTAGCTCTGATACCAGTTGTTAGGAAATACGGGTCAAATTTCCTTGCGGAAAAATCAGGAATTTGTGGAGAGGGGAAGAAAACACACAAAATTGTTAACGGAGTTCGGCCAATCTTGCTACGTCTCCGGACCTGCTACAGGTCTTTTATTATTAACCCGGGAGAATTTACAAAGCTCTCAACTTACACCCGAAAAAAAAAAGTTTTTTTTTTTTTTTTTTTTCTCACGAAGAAGTTTCTTCTTCTTCTTTCTTGTTCTCTCTTTCTTTTGCATTTCTGGGATGGCTCTCTCTTCACCTTCCACCTTGGGTATTTATAGGAGAAGCTTGGGGGTTGGTGAGGATGATTTTGTTGACGAACGCGTTGGTGGACGTAATTGTTGACGAATCACCAAGCCGTTTTCTTTGATTATGGCCACCGTCCACGCCGTCCACGCCATCCACACCGTCCACCATGAAGAAACACGTTTTTGTAACTAACAAGGAGGAGATGATCCGCCTCCGCCGCAGAGGCGGATTCTGCGGACTCAAATAGCTGGCAAACTCGGAGAGGCTTGGCTGGACAGTGAAGAGGTGCCATCGTCTCTTGTGGAGATTGCTCCCATCTTTCGTGTAGCTAATGAAGTAGAAGCTAGTAACCCTCGTGTTGCTTACTTATGTGAGTTTGAGTTGAAATAGTGTAAAAGTCCCCTAATGATTTGATCATATCGCAAATGATAGTGTAAACAAAAATCATTTGGCTGTTTTTTAATTAGGTCGGTTTTATGCGTTTGAGAAGGCACACAGGCTTGATCCCACAGCAAGAGGTCGTGGTGTTCGCCAATTTAGGACTGCGCTTCTTAAGCGGTTAGAACATGTATATCATCGCTTCATTTACTTTACTGTTAGGCTTGGCCATGCACATAAACTTCTTGCTGCATGCATGGGGACTATTTTGTCAGTTTACTTTATTTTCTTAAACTTGTGCAGGAGAGTGAAACAACTCGTGCCGGAACGTGGCGGAGTGACGCACCCGAAATGAAAAGTTTCTATCAAGACTACTACAAGAACTACATCCAGGCTTTGGGCCAAGCTGCTGACAAAGATGACCGGTTTGTGTTTCATGGAACTGTTTCTTCGGATCTTTTACCGGCTCATGGTCTATAGGGGCCTTTGGGGCAAACTGTTTTTAGGGCTTTTATAATAATCAAAAGTTTAGTATAATTTTTCAAAAATATTATGTATAGAATGTTATTAAATTTAGATATAAAGTAAATCTTTATTTAAAATATGTGTATATATATTTTTTTTTAAATATTCCTTACAAGTTTTAGATAAAGATCTATTCTTCAATTTTTTTTTTTTTTAAAAAAGATGCATTTTGCCTTGTAGTGCTAAGCTTACAAAGAAATATCAAACTGCTGCTGTTCTCTTTGAAGTAATGAAGGTTGTTAATGCGACAGAAGATGTGGATGTGTCTGATGAGGTGGAGTATATTACATCTTGTAGTTTTGTGTTTCCTACTTGTGTTCTTATGCAGGTCTTTAGCCATATTTTCAATGGAGGAAACATCTTGATATTATCATGAATTGGGTTTTACCAATTATTGGCTCACTTGTTTCTGTTCATATCCTTTTTCTTGCTGGTAGATTCTAGAAGCCCACACAGAGGTTGAAGAAGAAACCCAAATCGACGTGCCTTACAACAGCCTTCTCCATGATCCTGATAGTCAAAATCCGGCTAAGGTTAACCAAAATCAACATCTCACTAATTGTTTCCATTAATGTTTAGTTGTGTTCTACTCAGATTAACAAACATTCACACTGCTCTACAGATACAAGCGGCACTCGCACTTGGTAACACAAAGGGTCTACCATGGCCAGCAGGCCACAGGAAGAAACAAGATGAAGACATACTAGACTGGCTTCAAACTGTGTTTGGTTTTCAGGTGATATTAGTGAATATCCTGTTTTTGTTTGTTTGATTGAGAATATTTCCATGTGCTGATTGTGATCCAAACCTTTAAATGGCAGAAAGGCAATGTTTACAATCAAAGAGAGCACTTGATTTTGTTACTTGCTACTGTACACATTCCACAGTTTCCAAGACCTGAACAATTAACAAAGGTATGTTTTCTTTTGAACTTCAGTTAAAATTCATGCTTCTGTCTATCTGCACCAACGGCCTAATTTTAAAAATTTCTGCCTTTAGTTGGATGACCACGCAGTGAGTATTGTGATGAAGAAACTTTTGAAAGACTACAAAAAGTGGTGCAAGTATTTGGGTCGGAAAAGTAGCCTCTGGTGAAGAAACGTCTCCTTTTGTGTTTTCAACTTAACATAGAAAAGAGATGTACCATATTGTGGTTTTCTAACTATTCATCTCTTCTGTTCCCATTTGTAGGTTACCTGTGTTTCAACAAGAGATTCAACAGCGGAAATTGCTATATATGGGCCTCTATCTTTTAATATGGGGAGAGGCTGCAAACCTAAGATTCATGCCACAATGTCTTTGCTATATATATCACCATGTATGTCTTCAGTTTTCTACTTTATGTTGTTTGCATGAAAGTGAAACATTACATTTTGTATTTGGATAAGTGCAGGTGAGTTCAATTCTAGTAAACTCCATAGAGCTGAAAAACATAATATATAAGGATGAGGAATAAACAATATCCATTGTTGAGTGTTAGTGAAAGTATGTGAAATGTTCACATGGTGGAAACAGAAAGGAAATTGATTATATTGCGGCGTCCATACTTAATATCATTTATGAAAAATAATTTTTTTTTATTTGTATTTGAGTTTAGGGTTTACTATTATGTTTTAAGACTTACTATTATTTAGAGGGTGGAAATTAGGATAAGATTTAGAATTTGGAATAATTTGATCATTTTACCATTTAATATTGTGCTTATTTTATGTTGTCTAAGGAATTTTTCCATATTTTATATCTACCTTAGGATTTCTTTTCTACTTGAGTCTAAATCTGAGTTAATTTTTATCTTCTAAATTTGTTCAGATGGCTTTTGAAGTGTATGGCATGTTGTCTGGGAGTGCGAGTCCAATGACAGGGGGAGCATATAAAACCGGCATATGGTGGTGAAGATGAAGCTTTCCTGCAGAAAGTAGTGACTCCTATAGACAAGACAGTAGCTAAGGTTGTTTGCTTAGGTTCATCAGTCTTGACCATTTTTACCTTCTTTTGTTGTCTTCGGGTTCCATTTCCTTGTTGAAACATAAACTTGATTTGGGTTAATCATTGGGCTAATAATCTAATAATCATGTTAGCCCAAATTTGACCCAAGTTCTAGAATTTATCTAGAAAAATCTTCCACCTCCTTAAGATAAAAATCTAGATATTTTCATAGAATTATCTAGATAATTAGAATAAAAATATCAAGATATTTTAGTAGAATTATCTAGATTTAAGAATAAAATATGTAAGATATTTTTGTATTTTGGAGGCTATAAATACCTCCACTCTCTTCTCATTTTGTATCATCCAAGTTTTCAAGAATCATCCAAGAAATAAAAAAAGTTTCCTCTTCATAAAATCTCTTCTCTTCAAACACTTAAACATTTTCTCCATTTCTAATAAGTTTTTCATTCCAACAAAGTGGTATCAGAGCTACAAGATCATTTTGAAGATGGCAAGTAGTGGTGTTCCCTTCCAAGTTCCAATGCTCACAAAGAGCAACTATGATAATTGGAGTTTAAGGATGATTGCTATCTTAGGAGCACATGATGTATGGGAGATAGTTGAGAAAGGCTTCATTGAACCAGAGAATGATGGTGGTTTATCTCAAGCTCAAAGAGATGGCTTGAGAGATTCAAGAAAGAGAGACAAGAAGGCTCTCTGTCTAATCTATCAAGGTTTAGATGAAGATACATTTGAGAAGGTTGCTGGAGTAAAGACGTCTAAAGAAGCATGGGAGAAGCTTCAGACCTCATACAAGGGAGCAGAACAAGTTAAGAAGGTACGTCTACAAACTTTACGAGGAGAATTTGAGTCATTACAAATGAAGGAAGGTGAACTCATCTCAGATTACTTCTCAAGAGTCTTGACGGTTACTAATAACCTAAAAAGAAATGGTGAGAAGTTAGATGAGGTGAGAATAATGGAGAAAGTTCTTAGATCGCTGGATTCAAAGTTTGAGCATATTGTTACCGTAATTGAAGAGACAAAAGACTTGGAGACAATGACGATGGAGCAACTTCTTGGATCACTACAAGCTTATGAAGAAAAGAGGAAGAAGAAAGAGGATATTGTTGAGCAAGTTCTCAAGATGAGAATTGATCACAAAGAAGAAAGTAGTCGAAATCATCCAAGACGTGGTGGCGGTCATTTCAGAGGACGAGGGTCGTGGTGTAAATGGACGAGGTTGGAGACCATATGAAGACAACTTTAACCAAAGAGGAGAGAGCTCATCAAGAGGTCGTGGAAGAGGAAATGCAAAATCAAGGTACGATAAATCAAACGTCAAATGCTATAGATGCGGAAAGTTTGGACACTATGCTTCTGAATGCAAAACTCCAAACAACAATAGAGTTGAAGAGAAGTCCAACTATGTTGAAGAAAGGAGTAAGGAAGAAGATATGCTATTGATGGCTTACAAGAAGGATGAGACAAATGAAGTTAGCAGATGGGTACCTTGATAGTGGTGCTAGCAATCACATGTGTGGTAACAAAAGCATGTTTGTGAAGCTTGATGAATCGGTGAAAACCAATGTGGCTTTGGGAGACGAATCGAAGATGGAGGTGAAAGGCAAAGGTGATATTCTCATCCGCTTGAAGAATGGAGATCATCAATTCATTTCCAATGTTTATTACATTCGAAGCATGAAGACCAACATCTTGAGCCTAGGACAACTCTTGGAGAAAGGTTATGATATTCGACTAAAGGATAATAACCTTACTTTAAGAGATAATGCAAATAATCTCATCACAAAAGTACCAATGTCAAGAAATAGAATGTTTATCCTAAACATTCAAAATGACATTGCACGATGTCTCAAGATGTGCTACAAGGAGGAGTCATGGCTTTGGCATCTTCGGTTTGGGCATCTCAACTTTGGAGGGTTAGAGCTACTTTCTAAGAAACAAATGGTGAGAGGATTACCTTGCATCAACCATCCAAATCAAGTGTGTGAAGGGTGTTTACTTGGAAAGCAATTCAAAATGAGTTTTCCAAAGGAGTCGGAGACAAGAGCAAGAAAGCCATTAGAGCTCATACATACAGATGTATGTGGCCCAATCAAACCAAGCTCACTTGGTAAGAGTAACTACTTCCTTCTCTTTATTGATGATTTTTCAAGAAAAACATGGGTTTACTTTTTGAAAGAAAAATCAGAAGTGTTTGAAAATTTCAAAAAGTTTAAAACCCAAGTTGAGAAGGAAAGTGGTTCTTGTGATTAAGACCATGAGATCCGATCGGGGAGGAGAATTTATGTCCAAGGAATTTCTGAAGTATTGTGAAGATTAATGGTATCCGAAGACAATTGACGGTGCCAAGAACCCCTCAACAAAATGGAGTAGCGGAAAGAAAGAATAGGACTATTCTTGAGATGGCAAGAAGCATGCTCAAGAGTAAGAATCTACCAAAGGAGTTATGGGCAGAAGCAGTCGCGTGTGCGGTGTACATTATCAAACCGATCCCCAACGAAGAGCGTTTCTGGAAAGACACCACAAGAAGCTTGGAGTGGAAGGAAGCCCGGTGTCTCACACCTAAGAGTCTTTGGAAGCCTTGCTCACGCTCACGTTCCAGAACGAGAAGCGGAGCAAACTAGACGACAAAAGTGAGAAGTACATTTTCATTGGGTATGATGCTAACTCCAAAGGCTACAAACTCTACAATCCTGAAACAAAGAAGACAATTATAAGTCAGAATGTCATCTTTGATGAAGAAGGAGAATGGGATTGGAGATCAAATAATGAAGACTACAACTTCTTTCCATCTTTTGAAGAAGAGAACTTGGAGCCAAATAAGAGAAGAACCAGCTACACCACCAACTTCACCAACACCAAGTTCTCAAGGGGATGAAAGCTCAAGTGAAAGGACTCCACATTTTAGAAGTCTACAAGACATTTATGAGGTAACCGAAAATCAAGACAATCTCATTTATTTTGCCTTTTTGCGGATTGCGAGCCTATGAACTTTTGAAGAAGCTCAAGAAAAGAAGTCATGGAAAAGTTGCAATGGATGAAGAAATCAAGTCAATCCACAAAAGAATGATACATGGGAATTGGCTTCACTTCCTAATGGGCATAAGGCAATAGGTGTGAAGTGGGTGTACAAGGCAAAGAAGAACTCTAAAGGAGAAGTTGAAAAATACAAGGCGAGACTGGTAGCAAAAGGGTATAGTCAAAGAGCCGGAATCGACTATGATGAGGTATTTGCTCCAGTTGCTCGTTTAGAAACAGTTAGGGCTAATCATTTCATTGGCAGCCCAAATGAGATGGAAGATCATCAAATGGGATGTCAAATCTGCCTTCTTAAATGGAGATCTTGAGGAGAAGTCTACATTGAGCAACCACAAGGCTACATAGTCAAAGGTGAAGAAGACAAAGTCTTGAGGCTGAACAAGGCACTTTAGGATTAAAGCAAGCACCAAGAGCATGGAACACTCGGATTGATAAGTACTTCAAGGAGAAGACTTCATCAAGTGTCGCATATGAGCATGCACTTTATATCAAACCCAAAACAATGATATATTGATTGCATGCTTGTATGTGGATGACTTGATATTTCACTGGCACCAATCCGATTATGTTTGAAGATTTCAAGATGGAGATGACAAAGGAGTTCGAGATGACTGATATTGGATTGATGTCATACTACCTTGGCATTGAAGTAAAGCAAGAAGAAAATGGAATCTTCATCACTCAAGAAGGATATGCTAAAGAAGTGCTTAAGAAGTTCAAGATGGATGACTCAAATCCAGTTGTTACACCAATGGAATGTGGAGTCAAGTTGTCAAAGGAAGAAGAAGGAGAGAGTGTTGATCCAACACTCTTTAAGAGCTTAGTTGGGAAGTCTACGTTATCTAACTTGCACAAGGCTCCGACATCCTACACGCGGTTGGAGTTGTGAGTCGATATATGGAGCATCAACAACAACTCATTTCAAGGCAGCTAAGAGGATCTTACGCTATATCAAAGGTACAATCAACTTTGGCTTGTATTACTCTATCTCTGACGATTACAAGCTTTTGGATATAGCGATAGTGACTGGGGTGGAGACGTTGATGACCGGAAAAGCACAAGTGGCTTCGTATTTTTCATTGGAGAAGAAACCGCTTTCACATGCAAGTCAAAGAAGCAACCAATTGTTACCCTCTCTACTTGTGAAGCGGCAGTACGTAGCGGCTACTTCATGTGTTTGCCATGCTATTTGGTTACGAAAACTTGCTAAAGGAGTTGAGCCTACCACAAGAGGAGCCCAACGAAGATCTTTGTGATAACAAGTCGGCAATAGCATTGGCGAAGAATCCAGTCTTCCATGATCGGAGAGTAAGCACATTGATACTCGTTATCACTACATTCGAGAATGTGTTGCCAAGATGGATGTGCAATTGGAGTATGTGAAGACAAAGATACAAGTAGCTGATATCTTCACCAAACCACTCAAGCGTGAAGACTTTATTCAAGATGAGGAGCTACTCGGCAGATAACCAAATCAAGTTTAAGGGAGGAGTGTTGAAACATAAACTTGGATTTGGGTTAATCATTGGGCTAATAATCTAATAATCATGTTAGCCCAAATTTGACCCAAGTTCTACGAATTTATCTAGAAAAATCTTCCACGTCCCTTAAGATAAAAATCTAGATGTTTTCTAGAATATCTAGATAATTAGAATAAAAATATCAAGATATTTTAGTAGAATATCTAGAATTTAGAATAAAAATATGTAAAGATATTTTGTATTTGGAGGCTATAAATACTCTCCACTCTCTTCTTCATTTTGTATCATCCAAGTTTTCAAGAATCATCCAAGAATAGTTTCCTCTTCATAAAATCTCTTCTCTTCAAACACTTAAACATTTTATCCATTTCTAATAAGTTTCTCATTCAACATTCCTCCATTTTTTCATCA
>CAJHQP010012728.1:0-11259 GCA_905132765.1 Moricandia arvensis | reverse complement strand
ACCAGGAAATTGAATAAATCTCATAGGAATTAGGAGGAAAAAGCTATCCCGATTTTTATTTTAGTGATTCAAGATTAGCATGTTCGGACATATGGCAATATCTTCATGATTCTAAAAAAAATAGGAGGAACCAAGATGTAAGAAGCATGATTTTGAACCACTAATCAGTGAGTAGTGACCACGAAGTTGGATAAATCTCATAGGAGTTATGAGGAAGAACCTATTCCACTATCTATCCCAGTGATTCAAGATTAGCCTTTTCGAACATATGGCAATATTTAATGATTCTAATCTAACCCGGAGGAACCAAGATGTAATAAGCGTGATTTGGAACCATTAATCAGTGGATAGTGATTAGGAAGTTGAATAAATCTTATAGGAGTTATGAGGAAGAACATATCCCACTATATATTCCAGTGATTCAAGATTGGCCTTTTCGAACATATGGTAATATCTTCATGATTCTAATCAAACCAGGAGGAACCAAGATGTAAGAAGCATGATTTGGAACCATTAATCAGTGGATAGTGATCAGGAAGTTGAATAAATATCATAGGAGTTATGAGTAAGAACCTATCCCACTATCTATACTAGTGATTCAAGATAAGCCTTTTCGGACATATGGCAATATCTTCATGATTCTAATCAAACCAGAAGGAACCAAGATGTAAGAAGCATGATTTGGAACCATTAATCAGTGGAAAGTGACCAGAAAATTGAATAAATCTCATAGGAGTTAGGAGGAAGAAGCTATCCCGATTTTTATTTCAGTGATTCAAGATTAGCATGTTCGGACATATGGCAATATCTTCATGATTCTAATCAAACCAGGAGGAACCAAGATGTAAGAAGCATGATTTGGAACCATTAATCAATGGACAGTGACTAGGAAGTTGAATAAATATTATAGGAGTTATGAGGAAGAACATATCCCACTATATATTCCAATGATTAGAGATTAGCCTTTTCGGACATATGGTAATATCTTCATTATTCTAATCAAACCAGGAGGAAACAAGATGTAAGAAGCATTATTTGGAACCATTAATCAGTGGATAGTGACGTGGAAGTTAAATAAATCTCATAGGAATTATGAGGAAGAACCTATCCCACTATCTATTCCAGTGATTCAAGATTAGCATGTTCGGACATATGACAATATCTTCATGATTCTAATCAAACCAGGAGGAACCAAGATGTAAGAATTATAATTTGGAACCATTATTCAGTGGATAGTGACCAGTTAGTTGAATAAATTGCATAGGAGTTATGAGGAAGAACCTATCCCACTATCTATTCCAGTGATTCAAGATTAGCCTTTTCGGACATATGGTAATATCTTCATGATTCTAATCAAACCAGGAGGAACCAAGATGTAAGAAGCATGATTTGGAACCATTAATCAGTGGAAAGTGACCAGAAAATTGAATAAATCTCATAGGAGTTAGGAGGAAGAAGCTATCCCGATTTTTATTTCAGTGATTCAAGATTAGCATGTTCGGACATATGGCAATATCTTCATGATTCTAATCAAACCAGGAGGAACCAAGATGTAAGAAGCATGATTTGGAACCACTAATCAGTGGGTTGTGACCATGAAGTTGGATAAATCTTATAGGAGTTATGAGGAAGAACCTATCCCACTATCTATCCCAGTGATTCAAGATTAGCCTTTCGTACATGTGGCAATATTTAATGATTCTAATCAAACCCGGAGGAACCAAGATGTAAGAAGCATGATGTGGAACCATTAATTAGTGGATAGTGATTAGGCAGTTGAATAAATCTTATAGGAGTAATGAGGAAAAAGCTATCTCACTTTCTATTCCAGTGATTCAAGATTAGCCTTTTCGGACATATGGTAATATCTTCATGATTCTAATCAAACTAGGAGGAACCAAGATGTAAGAAGCATGATTTGGTACCATTAATCAGTGGATAGTGACGTGGAAGTTTAATAAATCTCATAGGAATTATGAAGAAGAACCTATATCACTATCTATTCCAGTGATTCAACATTAGCATGTTCGAACATATGGCAATATCTTCATGATTCTAATCAAACCAGGATGAACCAATATGTAAGAAGCGTCATTTGGAACCATTAATCAGTGGATGGTGACCAGTTAGTTGAATAAGTTGCATTGGAGTTATGAGGAAGAACCTATCCCACTATCTATTCCAGTGATTCCATATTAGCATTTTCGAACATATGCCAATATTTCATGATTCTAATAAAACCCAGAGGAAAGAAGATGTCAGAAGCGTGATTTGGAACCATTAATCAGTGGATAGTGACTAGAAAGTTGAATAAATCTTATAGGAGTTATGAGGAAGAGCATATCCCACTATATATTCCAGTGATTCAAGATTAGCCTTTTCGGACATATGGTAATATATTCATGATTCTAATCAAACCAAGAGGAACCAAGATGCAAGAAGCATCATTTGGAACCATTAATGAGTAGAAAGTGGCCATGAAGTTGAATAAATCTTATAGGAGTTCTGAGGAAGAAGCTATCCCACTTTCTATTCTAGTGATTAAGATTAGCATGTTCGGACATATGGCAATATCTTCATGATTCTAATCAAACCAGGAGGAACCAAGATGTAAGAAGCATGATTTGAAACCATTTATCAGTGGATAGTGTCCAGGAAGTTGAATAAAACGCATAGGAGTTAGGAGGAAGAAGCTATCCCACTTTCTATTTTAGTGATTCAAGATTAGCATGTTCGAACATATGGTAATATCTTCATGATTCTAATCAAAATAGGAGGAACCAAGATGTAAGAAGCATGATTTGGAACCATTAATCAGTGGATAGTAACGTGGAAGTTTAATAAATCTCATAGGAATTATGAGGAAGAACCTATCCCACTATTTATTCCAGTGATTCAAGATTAGCATGTTCAGACATATGGCAATATCGTCATGATTCTAATAAAAACATGAGTAACGAAGATGTAACAAGCATGATTTGGAACCATTAATCAGTGGATATTGATCAGGAAGTAGAATAAATTTCATAGGAGTTATGAGGAAGAACCTATCCTATTATCTATTCAACTGATTCAAGATTAGCCTTTTCGGACATATGGTAATATCTTAATGATTCTAATCAAACCAGGAGGAACCATGATGTAAGAAGCGTGATTTGGAACAATTAATCAGTGGAAAGTGACCAGGAAGTTGAATTAGGCTCATAGGAGTTAGGAGGAAGAAGCTATCCCACTTTCTATTCCAGTGATTTAAGATTAGCATGTTTGGACACATAGCAATATCTTCATGATTCTAATCAAACCAGGAGGAACAAAGATGTAAGTAGCATGATTTGGAAACATTAATCAGAGGATAGTGACCAGGAACTTAATAAATCTCATAGGAGTTATGAGGAAGAACCTATCCCAATATTTATTCTAGTGATTCAAGATTAGCGTTTTCGAACATATGGCAATATCTTCAAGATTCTAATCAAACCAAAAGGAACCAAGATGTAAGAAGAATTATTTGGAACCATTAATGAGTGGAAAGTGACAATGAAGTTGGATAAATCTCATAGGATTTTTGAGGAAGAAGTTATCCCACTTTCTATTCAAGTGGTTCAAAATTATTCTTTTCGAACATATGGCAATATTTTATGATTCTAACCAAACCCGGGGGAACCGAGATGTAAGAAGCATGATTTGGAACCATTAATCAGTGGATAGTGACTAGGAAGTTGAATAAATCTCATAGGAGTTATGAGGAAGAACATATCCCACTATCTATTCCAGTGATTCAAGATTAGCCTTTTCGGACATATGGTAATATCTTCATGATTCTAATCAAACCAGGAGGAACCAAGATGTAAGAAGCATGATTTGGAACCATTAATCAGTGGATAGTGACGTGGAAGTTGAATAAATCTCATATAAATTATGAGGAAGAACCTATCCCACTATCTATTCCACTGATTCAAGATTAGCATGTTCGGACTATGGCAATATCTTCATGATTCTAATCAAACCAGAGGAACCAAGATGTAAGAAGCATGATTTGGAACCATTAATCAGTGGATAGTGACCAGGAAGTTGAATAAATCTCATAGGAGTTATGAGGAAGAACCTATTCCACTATCGATTCAGTGATTCAAGAGTAGCCTTTTTCGAACATATGGGTAATATCTTCATGATTCTAATCAAACCAGGAGGAACCAAGATGTAAGAAGCATGATTTGGAACCATTAATCAGTGGAAAGTGACCAGGAAGTTGAATAAATTATAGGAGTTATGAGGAAGAACCTATCCCACTATCTATTCCATGATTCAGAATTAGCCTTTTTCGGACATATGTAATATCTTCATGATTCTAATCAAACAGGAGGAAACAAGATGTAAGAAGCATATTTGAACCATTAATCAGTGAATATGACCAGGGAAGTTGAATAAATCTCATAGGAGTTAAGAGGAAGAAGCTATCCACTATCTATTCCAGTGATTCAAGATTAGCTTTCGAACATTATGACAATATTTCATGATTCTAATAAACCAGGAGGAACCAAGATGTAAGAAGCATATTTGGAACCATTAATCAGTGAATAGTGACCAGTTAGTTGGAATACAATCTCATAGGAGTTATGAGGAAGAACCTATCCACTATCTATTCCAGTGATTCAAGATTAGCATGTTCGGACATATGGCAATATCTTCATGATTCTAATCAAACCAGGAGGAACCAAGATGTAAGAAGCATGATTTGGAACCATTAATCAGTGGATAGTGACCAGGAAGTTGAATAAATCTCATAGGAGTTATGAGGAAGAACTATCCCATCTATCTATTCCAGTGATTCAAGATTAGCATGTTCGGACATATGGTAATTATCTTCATGATTCTAATCAAACCAGGAGGAACCAAGATGTAAGAAGCATGATTTGGACCATTAATCAGTGGATTAGTGACCAAGAAGTTGAATAAATCTCATAGGAGTTATGAGGAAGAACCTATCCCCATATCTATTCCAGTGATTCAAGATTAGCCTTTTCGGACATATGGCAATATCTTAATGATTCTAATCAACCAGGAGGAACCAAGATGTAGAAGCATGATTTGGAACATTAATCAGTCGAAAGTGACCAGGAAGTTGAATAAAGCTCATAGGAGTTAGGAGGAAGAAGCTATCCCACTCTCTATTCCAATGATTTAAGATTAGCATGTTCGGACACATGGCAATATCTTCATGATTCTAATCAAACCAGGAGGAACAAAGATGTAAGTAGCATGATTTGGAACCATTAATCAGAGGATAGTGACCAGGAAGTTAATAAATCTCATAGGAGTTATGAGGAAGAACCTATCCCACTATCTATTCTAGTGATTCAAGATTAGCGTTTTCGAACATATGGCAATATCTTCAAGATTCTAATCAAACCAGGAGGAACCAAGATGTAAGAAGAATTATTTGGAACCATTAATGAGTGGAAAGTGACAATGAAGTTGAATAAATCTCATAGGATTTCTGAGGAAGAAGTTATCCCACTTTCTATTCTAGTGATTCAAAATTATTCTTTTCGAACATATGGCAATATTTCATGATTCTAATCAAACCCGGAGGAACCAAGATGTAAGAAGCATGATTTGGAACCATTAATCAGTGGATAGTGACTAGGAAGTTGAATAAATCTCATAGGAGTTATGAGGAAGAAGCATATCCCACTATCTATTCAGTGATTCAAGATAGCATTTTCGGACATATGGTAATATCTTCATGATTCTAATCAAACCAAGGAGGAACAAGATGTAAGAAGCATGATTTGGAACCATTAATCAGTGGAAAGTGACCAGGAAGTTGAATAAATCCATAGGAGTTAAGAGGAAGAAGCATCCCACTTTCTATTCAGTGATTCAAGCATTAGCCTGTTCGGACATATGGCAATATCTTCATGATTCTAATCAACAGGAGGAACCAAGATGTAAGAAGCATGATTTCAACCCATTAATCAGTGGATAGTGACCAGGAAGTTGAATAAATCTCAAGGAGTTTATGAGAAGAACTATATCCCACTATCTATTCCAGTGATTCAAGATTAGCCTTTTCGGCAATTGGGAATTATCTTCACGATTCTAATAAAACCAGGAGGAACCATGATATAAGAAGCATTATTTTGAAACATTAATCAGTTGATAGTGACCAGAAAGTTGAATAAATCTCATAGGAGTTATGAAGAAGAAACTATCTCACTTTCTATTCCAGTGATTTAGGATTAGCATGTTCGGACATATGGCAATATCTTCATGATTCTAATCAAACCAGGAGGAACCAGGATGCAAGAAGCATATTTGGAACCATTAATGAGTAGAAAGTGGCCATGAAGTTGAATAAATCTTATAGGAGTTCTAAGGAGGAAGCTATCCCACTTTCTATTCTAGTGATTCAAGATTAGCATGTTCGAGCATATGGCAATATCTTCGTGATTCTAATCAAACCAGGAGGAACCAAGATGTAAGAAGCATGATTTGGAACCGTTAATCAGTGGAAAGTGACCAGGAATCTGATAAATATCATAGGAGTTAAGAGGAAGAAGCTATCCCACTCTCTATTCTAGTGATTCAAGATTAGCCTTTTCGAACATATGGCAATATTTCATGATTCTAATAAAACCAGGAGGAACCAAGATGTAACAAGCATTATTTTGAACCATTAATTCTTGGAAAATGACCAGGAAGTTTAATAAAACTCATAGGAGTTTGGAGGAAGAAGCTATCCCACTTTCTATTCCAGTGATTCAAGATTAGCATGTTCGGATATATGGCAATATCTTCATGTTATATCAAACCAGGAGTAACCAAGATGTAAGAAGCATTATTTGGAATAATTAATCAGTGGATAGTGACCAGGAAGTTGAATAAATCTCATAGGAGTTATGAGGAAGAACATATCCCACTATCTATTCTACTGATTCAAAGATTAGCCTTTTCGGACGTATGGTAATATCTTCATGATTCTAATCAAACCAGGAGGAACCAAGATGTAAGAAGCATGATTTGGAACCATTAATCAGTGGAAAGTGACCTGGAAATTGAATAAATCTCATAGGAGTTAGTAAAAGAAGCTATCCCACTTTCTAATTCAGTGATTCAAGATAAGCATGTTCGGACATATGGCAATATCTTCATGATTCTAATCAAACTAGGAGGAACAAAGAAGTAAGAAGCTTGATTTGGAACCATTAATCAGTGGAAAGTGACCAGGAAGTTGAATAAATATCATAGGAGTTAGGAGGAAGAAGCTATCCCACTTTCTATTTCAGTGATTCAAGATTAGCATGTTCGGACATATGACAATATCTTCGTGATTCTAATCAAACCAGAAGGAACCAAGATGTAAGAAGCATGATTTTCAACCCCTAATCAGTGTGAGTTACCATGAAGTTGAATAAATCTCATAGGAGTTATGAGGAAGAACATATCCCACTATCTATTCTACTGATTCAAGATTAGCCTTTTCGGACGTATGGTAATATCTTCACGATTCTAATAAAAAACAGGAGGAACCACGATATAAGAAGCATTATTTTGAAACATTAATCAGTTGATAGTGACCAGAAAGTTGAATAAATCTCATAGGAGTTATGAAGAAGAAACTATCTCACTTTCTATTCCAGTGATTTAGGATTAGCATGTTCGGACATATGGCAATATCTTCATGATTCTAATCAAACCAGGAGGAACCAGGATGCAAGAAGCATATTTGGAACCATTAATGAGTAGAAAGTGGCCATGAAGTTGAATAAATCTTATAGGAGTTCTAAGGAGGAAGCTATCCCACTTTCTATTCTAGTGATTCAAGATTAGCATGTTCGAGCATATGGCAATATCTTCGTGATTCTAATCAAACCAGGAGGAACCAAGATGTAAGAAGCATGATTTGGAACCGTTAATCAGTGGAAAGTGACCAGGAATCTGATAAATATCATAGGAGTTAAGAGGAAGAAGCTATCCCACTCTCTATTCTAGTGATTCAAGATTAGCCTTTTCGAACATATGGCAATATTTCATGATTCTAATAAAACCAGGAGGAACCAAGATGTAACAAGCATTATTTTGAACCATTAATTCTTGGAAAATGACCAGGAAGTTTAATAAAACTCATAGGAGTTTGGAGGAAGAATCTATCCCACTTTCTATTCCAGTGATTCAAGATTAGCATGTTCGGATATATGGCAATATCTTCATGTTATATCAAACCAGGAGTAACCAAGATGTAAGAAGCATTATTTGGAATAATTAATCAGTGGATAGTGACCAGGAAGTTGAATAAATCTCATAGGAGTTATGAGGAAGAACATATCCCACTATCTATTCTACTGATTCAAGATTAGCCTTTTCGGACGTATGGTAATATCTTCATGATTCTAATCAAACCAGGAGGAACCAAGATGTAAGAAACATGATTTGGAAACATTAATCAGTGGATAGTGACGTGGAAGTTGAATAAATCTCATATCAATTATGAGGAAGAACCTATCCCACTATCTATTCCAGTGATTCAAGATTAGCATGTTCGGACATATGGCAATATCTTCATGATTCTAATCAAACCAGGAGGAACCAAGATGTAAGAAGCATCATTTGGAACCATTAATCAGTGGATAGTGACCAGTAAGTTGAATAAATCTCATAGGAGTTATGAGGAAGAACATATCCCACTATCTATTCTACTGATTCAAGATTAGCCTTTTCGGACGTATGGTAATATCTTCACGATTCTAATAAAACCAGGAGGAACCATGATATAAGAAGCATTATTTTGAAACATTAATCAGTTGATAGTGACCAGAAAGTTGAATAAATCTCATAGGAGTTATGAAGAAGAAACTATCTCACTTTCTATTCCAGTGATTTAGGATTAGCATGTTCGGACATATGGCAATATCTTCATGATTCTAATCAAACCAGGAGGAACCAGGATGCAAGAAGCATATTTGGAACCATTAATGAGTAGAAAGTGGCCATGAAGTTGAATAAATCTTATAGGAGTTCTAAGGAGGAAGCTATCCCACTTTCAATTCTAGTGATTCAAGATTAGCATGTTCGAGCATATGGCAATATCTTCGTGATTCTAATCAAACCAGGAGGAACCAAGATGTAAGAAGCATGATTTGGAACCATTAATCAGTGGAAAGTAACCAGGAATTGAATAAATATCATAGGAGTTAAGAGGAAGAAGCTATCCCACTCTCTATTCTAGTGATTCAAGATTAGCCTTTTCGAACATATGGCAATATTTCATGATTCTAATAAAACCAGGAGGAACCAAGATGTAACAAGCATTATTTTGAACCATTAATTCTTGGAAAATGACCAGGAAGTTTAATAAAACTCATAGGAGTTTGGAGGAAGAATCTATCCCACTTTCTATTCCAGTGATTCAAGATTAGCTGTTCGGATATATGGCCAATATCTTCATGTTATATCAAACCAGGAGTAACCAAGATGTAAGAAGCATTATTTGGAATAATTAATCAGTGGATAGTGACCAGGAAGTTGAATAAATCTCATAGGAGTTATGAGGAAGAACATATCCCACTATCTATTCCAGTGATTCAAGATTAGCCTTTTCTGACATTTGGTAATATCTTCACGATTCTAATAAAACCAGGAGGAACCATGATATAAGAAGCATTATTTTGAAACATTAATCAGTTGATAGTGACCAGAAAGTTGAATAAATCTCATAGGAGTTATGAAGAAGAAACTATCTCACTTTCTATTCCAATGATTTAGGATTAGCATGTTCGGACATATGGCAATATCTTCATGATTCTAATCAAACCAGGAGGAACCAAGATGTAAGAAGCATGATTTGGAACCGTTAATCAGTGGAAAGTGACCAGGAATCTGATAAATATCAAAGGAGTTAAGAGGAAGAAGCTATCCCACTCTCTATTCTAGTGATTCAAGATTAGCCTTTTCGAACATATGGCAATATTTCATGATTCTAATAAAACCAGGAGGAACCAAGATGTAACAAGCATTATTTTGAACCATTAATTCTTGGAAATGACCAGGAAGTTTAATAAAACTCATAGGAGTTTGGAGGAAGAAGCTATCCCACTTTCTATTCCATTGATTCAAGATTAGCATGTTCGGATATATGGCAATATCTTCCTGTTATATCAAACCAAGAGTAACCAAGATGTAAGAAGCATATTTGGAATAATTAATCAGTGGATAGTGACCAGGAAGTTTGAATAAATCTCATAGGAGTTATGAGGAAGAACATATCTCCCACTATCTATTCTACTGATTCAAGATTAGCCTTTTCGGACGTATGGTAATTATCTTCATGATTCTAATCAACCAGGAGGAACCAAGATGTAAGAAACATGATTTGGAAACATTAATCAGTGGATAGTGACGTGGAAGTTGAATAAATGTCATATCAATTATGAGGAAGAATCTATCCCACTATCTATTCCAGTGATTCAAGATTAGCATGTTCGGACATATGGCAATATCTTCATGATTCTAATCAAACCAGGAGGAACCAAGATGTAAAGAAGCATCATTTGGAACCATTAATCAGTGGATAGTGACCAGTAAGTTGGAATAAATTTCATAGGAGTTATGAGGAAGAACCTATCCCTCTATCTATTCCAATGATTCAAGATTAGCATGTTGGACCTATGGCAATATCTTCATGATTCTAATCAAACCAGGGGAACCAAGATGTAAGAAGCCATCATTGAACCATTAATCAGTGGATAGTGACCAAGTAAGTTGAATAAATTGCATAGGAGTTATGAGGAACAACCTATCCCACTATCTATTCCAATGATTCAAGATTACCCTTTTTGGACATATGGTAATATCTTGAGGAAGAACCTATCCCACTATCTATTCCAGTGATTCAAGATTAGCATGTTCGGACATATGGCAATATCTTCATGATTCTAATCAAACCAGGAGGAACCAAGATGTAAGAAGAATCATTTGGAACCATTAATCAGTGGATAGTGACCAGTAAGTTGAATAAATTTCATAGGAGTTATGAGGAAGAACTTATCCCTCTATCTATTCCAATGATTCAAGATTAGCATGTTCGGACCTATGGCAATATCTTCATGATTCTAATCAAACCAGGAGGAACCAAGATGTAAGAAGCCTTATTTGGAACCATTAATCAGTGGATAATGACCAGTAAGTTGAATAAATTGCATAGGAGTTATGAGGAAGAACCTATCCCACTATTTATTCCAATGATTGAAGATTAGCCTT
>CAJHQP010012727.1:0-11262 GCA_905132765.1 Moricandia arvensis | reverse complement strand
CCATAGTATTTGTGCGTCTCAATCTTATGGTAAGATTTGGAAAGATGGATGTATGTGAACCAGATATTAATAAACCTTTTGATCAGACAAATTCAGTGAAACTCTCAGAAACTCAAATTAACATACTGTTTCGATATTTGGGTCAATAGTACTCATTTTCGTAAGAACTTTAATAAAAGAATATAAAGAATTTGGATTTCTAAATCCATTTAATACACAAACCAACATCTCTACTAATTTTATAAGCTGTGTTAACAAAATGCATTACATATCTAAGGGTTCCACAGAATAAAAAACATATAAGAAAAATCAATTAGTACCTTGTAAGAACTATATTAGTGAAGCTTATAATGTTTAAAACAGCAGTGATATTGGATTTGAAACACCAATTAAAAATATAAAAGTGAAAAGCGAAAGCTCATTAAGAACTTAAAAGAGTGGATATCCTAAACGACATATCAATTTCTTCATTGGTAGCCCTGAAGATCAAAATCTTATTTGGATAACTTAACATGTTCATGTAAGTTTAACAATACACCACACTTTTTCTTCACTTACTATAGCTATTAGTAGAATTGGAACGATCACATATAATCAAGGTATAACCGAGATCATGTATAGAACTCAGCACACTACAAAACAAAAGTAAACTAGATTTGATCCGCGCTTTTAAAGCGCGAGATTATTTTCGACACAACCAAATTATATGAAATAAATTTGTATTTTTGATTAAATATCTACATTTAAATGTTACAAATGAAACGTTATATCCAGTGTTTCGGGTCACGACCCGGATCCGCAGTTAAATTGACTAACTGATGACTTTATATGGAGTCCGGTTTGTTTTTATCTTTAAACTCGTTATTTAATTTTTTTATAAAATACACTAAAATTTGGGACCCGACTACTGGTGAACCTATAGATGACCGCTATGTAATACAATTTGACTTAAATTTTCATATTTAAAGTATTCTAATTTATTAATGTTTAGATGAATAGTGGATATATATTATGAATGTTATGCTCTTATTTCACAAAAGTTAGTGAAACTAATTTATCATTTTATTGTAAGCGTAATCGATCAATATTCGAGAGGATACATACTAAATTAGAAATAGATACATGAATGTGAGATGAATTTTGATCCGCATTGTAAGCGTAATGGATCAATATTCGAGAGGATACATACTAAATTAGAAATAGATACATGAATGTGAAATTGATTTTGACCCCGCACTTTAATGTTTCTTATTAGATTTGAACAAATATTAATTTTTATTATTAGATTTTCACCCGCATTTAATATTTTTTTATTAGATTTTGATGAAATTTAATGTTTATTGTTAGATTTGACCCGTACTTTTTAAAGCGAGATGAATTTTTATTCAAATATTTATTTACTCAAAATTAGAAATCTTATACATGAATATCTTTTTATTAAAACATTTGTTTTGAAGTATATATAATAAAATAAAATTTACATTAATATAATTTTATGAAAATAAGATAATTAATTTATATAACCTGCTTCATATATTATAATACAAATTTTTAATTTTAAATATTCGTAAAATTTTATTTTATTATTATATTTTGTCAACATTATTATATAAATTAACTATTGTTATTATACTCGTCTTATACATGAGAAATATATTAATTATTTTTAATATTTTAATTTATATATGTATATTAACTTATGAAATAATTTATTAGTTCATATATCGTATTTTAATATTGTTTTAATAAGTTGAAGTATGTTGTAAAATTTATAAATATAATTTAATCTGTTATTTTATAACTTATAATAGTCAATTAATGAATTAAGTTACTTTATATTTATTACTTGGTGTAGTAATTTAATTATGAATATAAATTATATATATATATAATATATATTATAGATTTTTTATTATATAAATGAATAATGAATAATTTTTCGTTAATATTAATAATGGCTTTATTATTTAAAAACAAATATATATTTATATTTTAAATAAAAGATATTAATAGATATTATTAAAATCTAATCTTATGAAAGATACTTAAGAATATCTTTTATTCTTATTTTGAAAGTATTAAGATAATTGGTTAGATATAATATATATTTAATAATAATTAAGTTAGTTTTAGGCAAATAAATAGGAAATTAAAAAAATGTAATGGTCCAACCGTAGACTACTTATAAGTAGATAAAAAATAGGATTATGTTTTAATATATTAGATAGTTTTAGGAAAATAAATAAGAAATTAAAAAAAATGTAATGGTCCAACCTAGACTACTTATAAGTAGATAAAAAATAGGACTCTATTTTAATATATTAGACTAGATTTTGGCCCGCGCTTTCAAAACGCGTGATTATTTTCGACACAAAACCAAATTATATGAAATAAATTTGCAATTTTGATTATATATTTACATTTAAATATTACAAATGAAACGTTATATCCAGTGTTTCAGGTCACGACCTTGACCCGCGGTTAAACCGATTTGTTTTTTTTTCTTTAAACTCGTTATTTAAATTTTTTATAAAATCCGCAAAATACGCTAAAATTTGGGACCCGACTACTCGTTGAACCTATGGGTGGCCACTATGTAATAACAATTTGACTTAAATTTTCATATTTAAAGTATTATAATTTATGAGTGTTTAGATGAATGGTGGATATATATTATGAATGTTATGCTCTTATTTTACAAAAATTAGTCAAACTAATTTATCATTTTATTGTAAACGTAATGGATCAATATTCGAGAAGATACATACTAAATTAAAAGCAGATACATGAATGTGAGATGGATTTTGATCCGCATTGTAAGGATAACGGATCAATATTCGAGAGAATACATACTAAATTAGAAATAGATACATGATGTGAGATGGATTTTGACCCGCCACTTTAATGTTCTTATTAGATTTTGATCAAATATTAATGTTTATTATTAGATTTTCACCCGTATTTTAATGTTTCTTATTAGATTTGATGAAATATTAATGTTTATTGTTAGATTTTGATCCGTACTTTTTAAAGCGAGATGAAATTTTATTCAAATATTAATTTACTCAAATTTAAAAACTCTTATACATGTGTATCTTTTTATTAAAACATTTGTTTTGAAATATATATAATAAAAATAAAATTTATATTAATATAATTTTATGAAAATAAGATAATTAATTTATATAATCTGCTTCATATATTATAATACAATTTTTAATGTTAAATATATGTAAAATTTTATTTTATTATTATACTTTTGTCAACATTATTATACAAATTAACTATTGACGAGTATCATACATGAAAAATATATTAATTATTTTAAATTTTTTACTTAAATATGTATATTAACTTATGAAATGATTTATTAGTTCATATATCGTATTTTAATATTGTTTAATAAGTTGAAATATGATGTAAAATTAATAAATATAATTTATTCTGTTATTTTATAACTTATAAATAGTTAATTAATGAATTAAGTTACTTTATATTTATTATTTGGTGTAGTAATTTAATTATGAATATAAATTATATATATAAATATTACATATTTTTTTATTATATAAATGAATAATGAATAATTTTTGATTTTTAAATATAGTTAATATTAATAATGAATTTATTATTTAAAAAAAATGTATATTTACATTTTAAATAAAAGATATTATTAAAATCTAATTTTACGAAAATGTATTTAAGAATATATTTTTTAGATATCTTATTTTGAAAGTATTAAAATAATTAGTTAGATATAATATATATTTATAGTAATTAAGTTAGTTATAAGAGAATAAATAAGAAATTAAAAAATGTAATGGTTCAACCTAAACTATTTATAAGTAGATAAAAAACAGGACTCTGTTTTAATAGAATAGATTGTATACATAAGTTGTAGCAGAAAATTAAGTCATTTAATTTAATTACTTATTTACAAATAAGACAAATATATATGATTTAGCATCAATTATAATTTTGAAACTCATTTCCATAAAAATATTATTATGTAAATTTATATCAATAAAATAAATTAATGTATTTATATTTTAAATAGCATTATTTTAAAAATAATACCAAAATTTAGTACTTCAAAATGAAAACTGGAATTGTACCAAACGGGTAGGAATCAGACCTCTTCGAAAACAAAGCGAATTTTTTTAAAGAATCCGAGAGCCAAAATCTAGCAGAAAAAATGTTTCTCTGGAAATTTTAAAATTAAATATGAAAACTAAAAGACAAGGAAAACTACGAGATGGAAAAACAACCATGAGAAAGAGAATTTAAAGGAAATTATCAAGACCTTAATTTTTTTGCAAAAACCAAACTTAATTTTAATGGTCCTAAGGGTGGTGAAGTTACCAGAATATCATTAATGAAACTTTCATTTGAAGAGGCGAACTTGGTTTTTCATGACTCTCTTCTTTCTCTTCTATTTTCCACTACAACAAAAACAACCAAGGTCGCCTCTTCAAAATCTTTCTCTGCCCAAAAAAACAACAAAAATAAATCAAAACAAACGCTTTACCTTTGTTTTTACTGTCTAGATTTTCAACCTTCTTCAACATTATAATAGTGGAAGTCCATATTTCCAAATCATTTTCTCCGAATACTCTCCCTTTTCCAAAACTTGAAATTTTGTGTCTAAACCCTCAATCTTCTTATTAATTTTCTCTTCCATTTCATTCATCTTCCTCATCAAACTTCTCATCATTTCTTTTAGACTTTGAAGGTCTGCAACAAGTTCTCCGCAATTCTCTCATTCTTTGGTTGTTCAAAGATCCTCTCATGTTCAAGTTCTTAGCTTTCTTTCTGTATCTCTCCATGTCAGGATTTTATATCTCTTTGTGGATATCTTCCCAATATATCTTCCCCTCGTTGAAGATAATAAAATTGTTCCATCCATCAATAATTGGATCATTGACATCTGAATCATCTGCAAGTGCAAAATCATCCTTACAACCTTCTTCCATGACCTCCAACAAAATAAAGGGCCTCACATTCAATTGGTGAAAAAGTAATACAAATATCCTAAAATATGAAGAATAAATTCACACATTAAGGTAACTAAATCAAACTTAAAAAAATATGTTAGAAAAAGGTTTTACCTTTGTTTCTCCAAGAACCCTATAAAGCTCTTCCACGTATATCATGTTTGTAGTTTGGAACATCTTCTCTATATTCTTTTCTAAGGACTGAAATGCATTCAAGCACTAATATAGAACATCATGTCAATCCAACATATCCCCTAGACATTATTTGAGAAGTGATTTGCCAAATGTCATCACTACATTGAATTTGAAAAAAAAAATGATGACATGGCTTAGTATAAAATGTGACATGGCTTTCACCTTATTATGACATGTACAATGTCATTTATGATGTTTTACATTTTTGGTAATATCATTTATTAAGTTTTTTTTGGTAAGATTATTAAAATATAAGAATAACTTATTAATATTATCATTAATAAATATTTTAATTAATAATATGACTATAAATATAAAAATAAGTTTCACATCAACTTTAGAATTTTAATATAAAAAGATTTTTAGATAATTATAATTCTATCATAATAATTAAATTTTTTAGTTTTACTTTAACTTTTTGTAAAAAAAAAAACTAATCATTTTTGAAGTTCTTAATATTTTCCATTAATAGACATAAAATATTTTTATTCAGATAATTTTATTCAATTTATTGATTTAATAGTAAATTAGTTTTAATAAAACTTAACTAAATCTGAAAATATAAATTAAAATTTATCAAATTAAATTAAAAATATGTAAAATAATATTTTTTTCTATTGATAAACTAAAATCTAAAATTATTATTATATATATATATTAAATTTTAAATTTAATATAGCTATAATTTTTAAAAACTATTATTATTGCACATGGCGCAGGAAACCTCCTAGTTAGTAAATATATCATATGTTATATGATCCTTCATATGATATCTCTTTGACGCATCCATCCAACATGAAACATCCCATGAAAACATTTTACAGAACTCCAGGTCATCAATCACTGGGAGAATAAAAGTCTCAATGTGGCTGCCAACTTTGGACCTTCCTCTCATGACCGTCACTAAAAAGTAAAGAAGATCCATCTTCTTCTTCTTCATAAAATTCATACTCCAACCACTAGTTATCTGGATATTTGTGGCAATTATAAACCTTAGTGGAGACCATATTTTCTGATTGAGTATCTTATGGGAACACTATTCACCCCAAGCCGAGAACAGCATGTTTCACACACCACATGTGTAATATGTAAGGTCTTCATGCACTTAATCACACCCAAATCGTTTGATTCTACTTTGCTGGAAATTCAGTGTAGACCTGTAAAGATATAATCTTTTTTCCAGGGTCCATCAATAGAATAGCAATTGGTATCTTCTATATTTTGACTTAATGATGTGTAGAGGATGCTTTTACACTCTGTAAATCATTGATTTGTGCTTTAGTCCATAACGTTCCCTCGATTTTTATTTTTATAGTCCATACACATAAAATCTTTTGTGGATTCAATTTTTATTTCTATAAATCTTGTCATTTCGAGTATTCCAAAATGTACTATTTATCTATGAAAAATCTGTAATATTAATTGAGGCAAAAACAGAAGTTATCTTGGTAAGAAATTCTCAAATGAGTGCAATAAATTATAATAAACGAAATAATCCCAAAATATTTTTTCACCATATGTTTCACAAAAGTGTTCTTAAAATATTTTCCTTTTATTGGCAAACAAAATAGTCTGTTGTTTCACGAAAACTGTTATTTTTATTATTTTACTGAAAATATAAAATAAAATTAATTTTTATTAACTTTCCCTTAACTTTATTGCTTTTAGTGTGTTGATCAGAAATGTTTTTAGTATACACATAAATAATAAAGTATATTTTTTATAGTTTTAGTATATGTGACATTTGTAGAATGCAACTCGAACAGTGCCGATTAATAACAAAAAGAAAAATTACAAAATAAAAAAGAAAAAAAAAAACAAAAAAAAAAGTAGCAAAAACCAAAAAAGAAAGAACGAAAAAATCAACAAAGAATGAACAAAGAATCATACCAGAATGAAAGGAAATCTTAGAATAAGACATAGAAACAATATATGTGAACCAGGTACACAACACAATAGTTATCTTTTACTCCAATATTCGTGTATTTCTATATTGTTTAACTTGATATCTCTGTCTCCAAAGGAGAGGAATAGCCTCATCAGGCCCCGCACCCCCAGAACAGATGGAGTCTTCCTTCCACCTAAGGATCTACATAATTTGCCTCAAAAATCATTGAAAACATGTAGGGACGATGAGAGAGTATAGATGGTCACTGTGTGGACATAACTATATTACAAACGGAAACCATTTTGGAAGTAATGAATTTTTATTGGAAAAGAAGAAAGAAGAGATTGGGAACTTCTTTTACTTAGTGTCACCTGGTCTTATCTATGAGAGGAATTCACACGTTCCCAATACTGTTTGGCTATCAGCCACCCATTGATAGTACTTTATTTCTTCTCTAATATTCCGTGAATATTTGTATGACCTGGGGAGTTCTTTGTAAAATGTTTCGAATGGATGTTATGTTATGGATGCGGTCCAAAGAAGGAATATCAACTTTTATGGACATTCAAGAATTGATATAAAGCTTATGAAGTGTGTTACTCAAGAATCTATAAAATAATAACGTTCATATAAATACGAATGATGGGCACGTCTAAGAACATTATATTCACTTAACCTACGAGGATGGGTTTCCTGCCGGCCATGGCAAATAATCATTTAATCAGTTTTTTTAAAAAATGGTGGGTTCTGTATGTTCTACTAGCTATACTTTTTCAAAATTGCTAATTTAATTCAATTATTAAGAATTTATACTGAATGTACTTGGAGAAACCTAATATGAATATTCTTACTGGAATTTTAAGAAGATATTTGATTTTTTTTGTTTTAATAATCTGTTCGAAGTTTTTAATAATTACTTATATAAATAATAATTTAGATTTTAGTAATCCCAATTAGAAAAAATAATCAACAAAAAAAAACAATCAAGAGAGAATGAAAACATTCTCTTGTCAAAGAGACATTATTAATGCTAGCATTTACATATTCTTTTAATAATCTTGTGATAAGAATTTTTTTTAATTATGGCAAATTTTTCCAGATTAGTTAGTTTATTTAAAACTGTATAGACTATTTTCCCATTTACTATTTTAAACCCAATAAATTGAATAATAATAATATGTTTGTTTTTCGCTTAAGTTGTATGTGCGTAATACAAAATTTATTTGTGTCAAAAAATATACAATGAAGTAAGAAGATCAATTACTAAGAAGAGCTATCCGAAAAAGAAAGTTGTAGTATATTATGATATATATATTTATCCATAAAATTTACTAAAAAATAATTGGTATTTTAACCAAGAAAAACCTAATAAAGATTCTTCTTCGAGAAATGTATTCAGGGAATAGATCTATTCGGGATGTAGATTTAGAAATCTTTAACGTCACATGAAACCTTAATAATATAAATGAATCTGTCTTCTAAAGAAGATATAATTAAGCTCAAGAGTTTGTGGAAATTGACAATCAAGGAATTAAAATTTAGATATATTAATTAGCACAGACTTCTAAAAAGTCTTCTTATTAAAACTTTTTTAGAGATAAATCAAACTGAGGAACTACATACTGCAACATAACCAAAGTATCAATTTGTCTTATCTTTTTGAATGACATGTCATTGTTTATCTTCTAAGAGCTTTAAGGGTATTTGCAATTTTATATTTATGTACGCTCATGTGGCTTTATATTTTAGTGAAAACAACACATATAAATGAAAACTTTTTGGACATCCAGTTTGAAGTCGATGCTACGTTAGTGCGATTCTCATCGTTATTCAATCAATTGTTATTAGAGATATATATATTTTTATTCCAAATCACGTCTAGTAGTGTGCAATCATGTTTTTAACAGTAGTCTGATATAGAATCCGAGTTTGAGTGTCTTGTGAATTTACGGGCTATTCCATTCAATTGTATCAATGATATCTATTTATTTATCATTCTAATCTCATAGAACACTGCACATTTTTTAGTTGCATAAAAAGATCTATAACCAGATATAAAAATTTAATCACTAATAGATATATAATAGATATCATAATCGCACAACATCAAATTATCTACTACAACTATAAAATAAATTGCACGTACCTACGACGATTCAGAAAATAAAACCTATTATTGGATAAGTTATTAAATGGAATAAGAGGTGAATCCAATACTACATCAACTAAATTTCAAAAGTATTTCATTTCTATGTGCTGTTATTTCACTAAAATAATCCTAATATCCCTATATATGTTGACTTACACAGCCATAAAAGCCTCATAAGGACACACGAGACATGTCATTCAAAAAATAAGACTAATCGCATATCTTATGTTAACGAATGTATTTTCAGTTGGCTACCTAATGTAGTTCTATATTTGTTCGAAAGATTCGTATACTGCCTCTATTATCAAATTATGTATACACCGTTGACTAGCGTATACTATTTTAGACCTTTTATATTTTTAGGAGGAAATGTTATTATTTTGCGAACCTCTAATATCAAATCATCGAGAGTTATTAATATTATTACATTTTATTTTTAATTTAAATTTATATAACTATTTATAACCTTGAATATAAAATATATACTATATTCTTGTTGGCTACACCACATTCTCTTACTAGAGTGCTAAATAATTAAAGGTTTTTTAAAAATGATTCAAATATAAACTATCACTTAATTTAAAACTAATATGAGAAGATCGACAAAGCATACAGTCGCAAGATGTAATACATAAATTGATATTAGAGACTAGTGTATGGCCCTATCAAACAAATTTAAAATACCCTAAATGATTAGGTAGCCAAACAGAAAAATATATATGTAACATAAAGAGGTCAATTGTATTATCTTAAACCAGAGCGTAACGTGTCATCATCATCTGTCTTTCTAGGCTTTTAAGGGCTGTGATTAATATGGCTCTTAGGTTATTAGTGAAAGAACTGACACATACTAAATGCAAAATCACTATAGAAGTGTCCCTTTACACATTCTAATAGATTAGTTTGATGTCATTGCTGGATTTATGCTATTCCATTAATCGTATCAGTGATTAGTTTTTATTTTCTTTTTCTAATCTCATAGGAACATGCATTTTGTAGTTGCATAAAAATAATATACAGATATATATATAATCATATACTATTAGATGCGAATATCGTAAATTCACACAGACATCAACTTATCTACTATAGAGCTATAAAAATAAATTGCACGTACGCTACGAGATTCAGAATAAACTTATCATTGATAAGTTTAAATGAAAAGTAAGTAGATTTGTAGGAAATCTACACTACATCAACTGGATATAAAAATTATTTCATTGATATAAGCTGTTTGACGTACAGTAAACCTAAGGTCACATATTATATAAAAGCTACCACAGCCCTAAAAAATTCTCATAAGACGGACAAGACATGTCACTCAAAGATAAACTATTGATCGCTTATGTTAATTATGTATGTTTCAGTCTTGACTACCTAAATTGTTTTAGGATAGTTTATATGTTGAAGATACTATACAGGTCCTCTATTATAATTTTATGTATTACCGATTTAACTAGCTACATTGTTTTGGACCTTTTATATTTTTTCTGAAACACTACGTTTTTAGTCCTCATAATATCAAATCATCGAGAATTATTAATAGTTACTACCTTTTCATTTTAGTAAGGTTAAATTTAAAATTATGATTTAATAATTTAAATAATTTATAATGTAAATTAATAAGTTATCTTAATTAAAAATATATATTTACAATTATCACCTCTACAAAATTAAAAATATATATAATACTTTAACAATTTACATATAGTTATTGAGTATTAAATCACCCAACTACATAAAATGATTTAGTTCATCTATGTCATTAAAACGATTCAATAGATAGAGATGCACCGACTCGATGCCCATTGTAAATTTAGATGGTCTGTTTAAAATGGATTAAAATCTGAAATCTATACACAATTCTAATTTATTAAACATAAGGAAGATAAAGGTTGTGGAAGCCCATGCACATTTTTACTAACATCGAACCTCGACATTTGTCATAAGAAATTTATAAAACTTATCTAACATAAGAATTTAATTCAATGTTCCAAACAGTTTGATAGATACAATTATTTGGATATATAAATTAG
>CAJHQP010012726.1:0-11262 GCA_905132765.1 Moricandia arvensis | reverse complement strand
ATCATCTCGGATTTACTCCCTCTGTTTTACTTAATTGTCCTTATAGAATAAAAATTTTGTCTCAAAATAAATGTTGTTTTTAAATTTTAATACAAACTTTAATAAATATATGCTATATGATTTTTATATTCTCTAATTTATTTTTTATTAATTGAAATAGAATTAGTTGTACAAAGTAATGATGTTTTTATTTAAAAAAATACAAAATGAAATATTTTTTAAAAATATTTATGCACAAGTATAAAATGACAAATAAAATGAAATGGAAAGAGTTATATATGGTTGAAGTTAATCATTCAAAATGTATAAACACACTCATGAATGAGTTAGAGCACCCGAAACAAGGAATCCTTAGGGAGAATACTTAGGAAAATATTAACCATTCACGAGCCGCCACGTGTGCAGTGGAGCCCGCGAATAATGTAAGGATCAATCCTTAAATAAGAATTTTAAGGATAGAATCCTTAAATGTTCAAGGGACCCACTGATTATAAAATTAATATTTTCCTAAAGATTCCTCCTGATTCCTTGTTGCGGGTGCTCTTAGGTAGTGATAAATGTGATAAAGAAATATTAAATCATAACATGACACGTGGTGAGCTCATGATATCGTAAACCAGGGGATCATTACTCTCGTCTGTCTTGGAAGAGAGCAAAGCATCTGCATCATCGTCGTTTCTCTTAGGCTGCAACTGGATTGTTAATTTTTGGAATAGAATGATGTGGAATGATTTATTTCATTAATTTCAGAATTTTGTTCACCATTTGATATGAATGGAATGGAATACTCATTTCATCAATTCCACGAACATTCCAAAAGAAATTATAAAGAAAAACATTTTTAAACATTTCTCTACAATGATTGGAATGAAATCTATTATATTTTTTTTGTTGTATTCCATTCATATCATTTCATTTATATGTATTCCATCAATTTTTTATTAGTGTACCAGTTACAACCTTAATAAAACCCTAACAGCATATCGCTTCCATCATTAGGGCGAACTCGAAATCTACCTTAGAGAGAGCGATGACAAGTACAGTAACTGCGACGGGAACGTCGTCGATCGGGCGCACACTATTATTTTTTTACACGATACATAAATGGTATTGTATTATTGATAAGTCTGATCCTTGGTTCTATAGTTATACCTGACAATGTCTATTTGAGAATTTTTCTGCTTTTCTTTGATGAAATGTGATGTATATATCTAGACTTGCAAGATAAATTGGTAACGTGTCATATGCTGATTTATGGACATATATTGCACTTACTCTGCAGCAATAGAAAATCGAGATGACAATGTATATTGTCAGTCTTATAATTAACAAATTCAACCTAACAATTCACCAATGATTAGAGATTCTAAAAGAAAAGAAATAATATAACAAACCTATTCAATTTCAACCTTTTTTTATTATCCAAACATACCATAATCAAAACCAAAACAAACTGAAAGATAAATTTGCCAATGGACTGATAAATCAGACTATCAATAAACATCAAACAAACTGAACCAAAGTCAGATATGCGAAGCCACCGCGAAATGGCACTAGTAAGAGAGAGAGAGAGCCAAAACGTTTGGCTTGAGTGCTTCGAATATTGTGGTCTGAACAAGCCGCAGACTCCTGTTAGACGATGAACAACTTGCATTGATCCAGCATCACGTTCACTTTGAACTTTGATGAATAAGGATGCCATGGCCCATCGTTAAAAGAAACAACGTTAATTGGAATATTTACGAGTTAATTAACCAGTTTGTGGAATGGTCAGACCAAAGTTAAACGGTGTTGCATGCCAATATCAATATTCTTTCTAGCTGCACGCAAAACGTATAGGAATAAGTTTTAACGGAAAAACTTGTAATCTCTTAAATGTTCTTACACATTTGTGAGTTCTAAGAAGCGGAAGAATATATCTCGAAATTAACTAACTGTGTTTTCGTAAACTTCACGTTCGTAAGACACCAAATTTGGTTTTCCATAATTGTGTCAACCGAAGTTTATGCAAAAACTCAATTGATTTTAGAAGTAAGAATATTTTAACTAGTACTGTAAAATTAAGAATATTTTAACTAGTACTGTAAAATTAAGAATATTTTAACTAGTACTGTAAAAATTCAACGGTTCATATCCAGAATCCGCGTGACAATATAATTAGGTGGATCAATGCTGACAAAAAATAAAAATAATGGATCAATTACTTTTCTCTTTGTCAGTTTCCGTGACATTTTTAAAAGTGTACTTTACTCTTTTGGCACATGGTCACATTCACAAAATTATAGTGCGCTTCAATATTCATTCCAAAAATTTCTCATCCAATTAATAAAATACTAAATAATTGACCAAAAAAACTCACCTGTTGTGTTAAAAAAACTCACGAATTTATAGTATTATTAATTATTAACTACAACAAAGTCCACAAAACAAATTGTACAGTTTTCAAGTTATAGGAACATATATAGTAGAGCATTATCTTTTGATAATTTCCAACGCCTTAAATCAAAATAGACTCACGAATGGATACATTGCTTTCATGTCCAGCTTGAAAGTACTCTGAGAAATAAAGATGAATACATTTTGAAAACGTGGATCCATTCTCAACAAACTCTGTTTTTCTCTTCTTTTTTTGTTTAGAATCTTGTTTTTGGACCATCCACCTCCACCGACTACATGATTGCTTTTTTACTTCCCTTTGTATGCTTCAAAATTTCGAAGTAATATTTTACACTGATTGCTGTTTGCAATCCCCATCGACAATCCTCTAAAATCCTTCGATATAGAGATTTAGATTTCTAAACATTATAGATTTGGACCCATAAGTCCGTAACTCGTGTGTCATGCCAGTAGAACAACAAGTTTGGAAATTACCAAAAAAAAATATAACATAACCAACTGTTTTTATCAAAAACAACATAACCAACTGTAAAAAAATTTTACTAGTTTTAAAGATATAAAAATAACAATAAAGAAAGAACGAAAAAGAGAAGAAAAAGAAGCTTTAGACAAAGGTACTGTTGAGATATTGGGTCTTTAGTGTATCTCGTACACAATCCGACGCTTGGCCGAGAAAAGAATCTAGAATGGTGTACTGTAGTATCTCTCTAGATCCAGCACTTTGACACTTCGACAATTCACTTTGAGTACATGAAAGTTTGTGGGTAGAGATAAATATCTTTAAATAACACTAGAGCAAAATTTTATCTCTAAAATAATATAAAACCAAAATCACAAATTAAGTATTATTGGTTTAAAACAAACCTATTTGTAGGGTTTGGTTTTAAGGTTTAGATTTTAAAGTTATAATTTGGAATTAGAGTTTTGGTGATAAATATCTATATACTAAATAAATATAAACTTATATTTATTTCTTGTTAATGCTTTTTCCTTTGATAATATTACACTTCAATAGAAATATTGCATGGTGGAATACATCGGATGAATACTTTTTGCCGGGTGATTACAAATATGTCTCTAGAGTCATTAGCCTTAACAATGTAAACTGATTAAAACTATTAGAAACATAAGAACAAGGATTCAAACACAAGTGGCTAGCTGAGATCAAATAGAATAAGAACAAACAACTTAAGGAAGTAAGGGTTGGAATCGTAATTCTCACTTTACCCTCGTTGTCTCAACATCTTATTAAGCTGGTGAACCCATGAGCATCCTCTAATTCAACTCAAAATTGATTACTTGAATCACCAGAGACATTTGTCGAAGTTTTCTGCCAAATGTCCAAGTCGATGATTCCACATGAAGACAGGGTGGAAGATAGAAAAAAAATTACAGCTTCTCTAAACCCAACGGCTAAAGCCGATCTAAAAACATCTCTTGTGGACTATAAGAGAGTATAGCCGAGTAGATATTGTCGATAGCAGTGCCGTCCCGATAAATTTAGTGTCCTGGAGCATATTTATAAATAATGATCTATGTTTAATCATAAAAATATATTTATAAAAAAATATATCAAATAATAAAAATTATAAACTAATATATATTTTAGTTGTTATAAAAAAATAGAATGGGTATTAGACTGTTAGTTAATATTTTATCTATGATATTTAGTTTCTTTTATCAACAATTTAAAAACATTTTTAGTTAGTTTACTTGAAAAAACAAATAACAAATCAGGATCCAAAACAAAGTAACAAACATGAAGTTAAAAAGCAAGACTTATACACAAAATAAGAAGTCAAAATGATGTTTTCTACCCATTCAACTAGAATTACTTTCTCAAAATGTGGCCTTAATTGGAGTGTAGTGGAGTAGAGTAGAGTGGAGTACCTTGATTCTCCTTTATCACTTGGCTAGCCGTACGGAACATTATCTACTGGAGATCGAATGAGACAATGGGGGTATGGTACATGGGTGTGAGCTCTGTGGGGAGAGAGATGAAACAAAAGACCATCTCTTTTTTTTGTTTGTCCAAACTCATACACAGTTTGGGAGGGTCTTGCTCGACAACTTATGGGAAACAATATCAATCCGGACTGGCAATAGACTGTGTATTACGTAAGGAATGAGAGGAATGCAAGGCGGCATAAAAAAAATAGGACTTCTACTGAACAAATGCAAAGGCTCATCGACAAGTCAGTGAAGAATCAAATATGTTCGCTCAGGTACAAGCCAGAACACAAATTCGCCGGCCTATTAAGAAGATGGTTCCAAATAACACTTTAGTATCAACTCAGCCTATACCACTCTTTGGGATTATTCTTTTTTAGAGCTTATGATTTGTCAATAAATTTGAAATTTCATCAAAATAAAAATGTGACCTTAATAATTGTAAATAATTTGTGGCCTGAATCTTATTGGAGATATTACTCATCATTATCTCCTTCGTATATATGTCGTTGATAAGTCCTAATGTTGTGATAAGGATTAGAAGTTCATTGTTGATAAGGACTATAGTTTATATCGTGTATATCGTGTCTTGTATATTGTGTATATATACGGAAGCTTGAAAAGCATAATAAACAAGTTGAGTTCGATATCTTATTCTACATGGTATCAGAGCTGATCTATTCACAAAAAGCATAAATTTTTCTGTTTCTCAAATTTTTTGTTCATAGTTTGAACATTACTCGTCAGTGACGATGGCTGAAGTTTCTAAAACAAGTGATGACAACGTGGGTGCAGTTGCTAAAACCGGTGGAGAAGCAACAACATCAGCTCCCTCGTCGCCATATACGCTTTATGGGTCTGATAACCCAGGAGCTATGATCACTCCGGTTATGTTAAACGGAGAAAACTACAACCTGTGGGCAAACGAGATGCTCAACGCTCTCCAAGCTAAACGGAAAATAGGTTTCATTAATGGAACCATGAAAAAGCCGTCAATCGATAGCCCGGACTACGAAAATGGATAGCTGTAAACTCGATGGTTATCGGTTGGATCCGTGCTTCAATTGATACGAAGGTTAAATCGTCGGTGACGTTCATCTCAGAAGCAACTCAACTATGGTCTGAACTAAAGCAATGTTTCTCAGTCGGAAACAAGGTTTGTATTCATCAACTCAAAGCTCAACAAGCTCAGTGTCGTCAAGAAGGCCAGACCGTGTTGGAGTATTATGGCCGAGTGTGTGCTTTGTGGGAAGAGTTCGCAATTTACAGACCCCTTTACATGTGTACTTGTGGTGTTGCTAACGAGATTAGACAAGAAAGAGATGATGACAAGGTTCATCAATTCATAATGGGTTTGGATGATTCTCGCTTTGGTGGCTTGTGCACTACGTTAATTGGCATGGATCCGTTGCCTTCTATTGGCGAAGTTTACTCTAAAGTAATTCAAGAAGAGCAAAGACTTAATGCATCTAGAGGACGTGAGCAGCAACAAGACGCCATCGGGTTTGTTACTCGACAAACTGACTTCGTCTCTCTCAACGAAGTTCATGGAAGTTCAAAGTCTGATTCCACAATACTCAAAAACAGAGATCGTACAACACTCTGCTCTCATTGTGGTCGAAGCGGTCATGAGAAGAAGGACTGTTGTCAGCTTGTTGGTTTTCCGGAGTGGTGGACTGAGCGCAACGATGGAGGACGTGGTGGAGGTCGCACTTCTCGTGGGGGTCGTGGTGGACGTGGTAAAGGCACTGCAGCACACGCAACAAGCTCTAATGCTTCTGCGTTTCCAGAGTTCACGCAAGATCAGTGGAAGGCTCTTTCTCAGATGCTCCAAGAAAGGTCAGCTGCTGATAAGCTTTCCGGTAAGACATAGTTTGGCGATGTCATTCTAGACACAGGGGCCTCACATCATATGACTGGAAGGCTGTCTTTCTTGACGAATGTAGTATCTATTCCGCCTTGCTCAGTCGGTTTTGCCGATGGTAGCAAAACTGTTTCGTTGAGCATGGGACAGTTTGGTGTGGGATAAGTTTAATCCTTAAGTTGTTGTAGTACTTAAGGTGTCAATCCAAACTCTAGTGATTCTAAGCACTAAGAATACAGATCATTTGGCTTAATCTAAGTGCAATCAAATGAGGTTTGTTGTAGCAGGAAACAATGTGAAATGATCAAGTTTTAATACAGATTAAACAAAGAAGAACCAATGGGTACTTAGGTAATCGATTTCAGGGTGGTAGTTCTAAATCAAGGTGTCTAACTTCAAACAAACATATCTTTCTATAGGCATAGAACTCATTCAATATAGGTTAATCCACTTTCGATGGTAGAAACCCTTATGCAATTATGAACTAAACATCAACTTCCGTTCGTTTTGTTCACTCAAACATACATTAAGATTTAGTCTACTAGCCACCTAGCAATCTAAACATCAACTTCCGTTCGTTTTGTTTACTAGAGCATTACTAAGTTATTTCAAGCATTATGCAAACACTTTCGATGCCCTACAAACACTTAGGATCTAGATTAAAATGGCCAAAATCAATCTAGCATTAAGAACACTTAGTAAGCATAGAAATTTAAGTACTTTACCATTAGAACATCTTAACTCTTTTCTAACCACCCATTAATCTACCTAACCCATTGATCCTATGGATGACTACTCACTAATCATTTTGTTTACACTTAATCCCATGATGGATAGAAGCATAATCAAGATGATATAATATATGAAAATAAGAATCAGAATGTAGATGAAGAGAATAGCTAAAGAAAACAAGACTTTATAACATAAACTTCAAGAACACTTAAGAACAATTGTTTTCAAACAAGAACTTAAAATAGAATGCAAAACAAGATTTAAAATGAAAGTGATAGACTCTATTAGACAGAAGAAGACTGAGAAGGAGATGGTGTGTTTTGCCATGGGGTTTGGGGTTCTATTTATAGGTGAAGAACAACCCATCCCCCATGTTACAAAGTTAAGATCTAGATCTAAAATAAAACACACTCATTGATGTTTCTTCCACTTTATCCCATTTGCACACACCTTTTGACCCTTCACAAGGCATATGTAAACTTGGCTCTTCAGAAAAGGTAGAGAAAGTTAGGCCACTTGATCCACCAAACTCGTCCAGCACATGAAAAGTGACACAGGCTGTCTGGATCGATCGATCGGTTTTTTGTCCAAAACCGGATCGATCGATCCGTGTGTATTTCTTCGAGCAAAAGTTATATTCAATGTCCCGATCGATCGATCCATTTTTTCGTATAAATGGATCGATCGATCCATGCCCAAATCGATCGATCTGGACTTCAGATCGATCGATCACTTTACCATTTTGCTCTCGGCTTTCTTGGATCGATCGATCCAGTTTTCCATCAAAAACGGATCGATCGATCCAAGTCTCTTTTTGCTCCTTTTGTGTTCTAATCATCTCCAAAACTCCAAATAGCTCATCCAACACCTACGAGATGCAAATGAACATGTAATAGACTCTAAATACAAATAAATATAAGATTAATGCATGAATATATATGAAAATACAAAGCTAAAACTATGCAAAATCACAACACATCACAGTTTCAGCTTTCCGGAAACATCTCCTTGCATAATGTGTTATATGTTCCATCGCTGAACTGCACTTTAATCTCGGTTTCAAAAATTTTAAAGCAAACTGGTTGTTTTGCGACATTCACTGATGCAGTTGTGTTTTACAGGACCGTTTCTCGAGGACTCTGATTGGAACCGGTGAAGAGCGTGATGGGGTTTACTTCTTGTCGGATGTTGCTACTGCGAAGATACACGTGGACGATGCTTCTACTGATCAGTCTCTGTGGCATCAGCGTTTAGGACATCCTACAGTTCTTTTAGCTTTACTTGTTCTTTTTTCGACTTCTATTAGCTCTCATCCGTGTGATGTGTGTTTTCGAGCTAAAAAAACTAGAGATGTTTTTCCAGATAGTTGTAATAAATCAAAAGATTGTTTTTCTTTGATTCATGTTGATGTTTGGGGTCCATATCGAGAACCTTCTTCATGCGGTGCAGTTTATTTTTTGACGATTGTCGATGAATTCTCTCGGGCCGTTTGGATATTCCTGATGCTCGAGAAGTTCGAAGTTCACAGTTTACTCACAAACTTCATTTCGTATGTTACCAAACAGTTTGACAAAGCAGTTCAGGTTGGCCAGAGTGACAATGGAACAAAGTTCATGTGTTTAGCTCCTTACTTTTGAGAAAATGGTATTGTGCACCAAACATCGTGTGTAGGGACTCCACAACAGAATGGGAGAGTTGAGCGAAAACACAGACATATTCTGAATATTTCTCGCGCTTTATTATTTCAAGCAAGCTTGCCAATCAAGTTCTGGGGTGAATCAATATTGACAGCAGCTTTCTTAATCAACCGAAATCCTACACCTCTTCACAATGGTCGATCCTCATATGAAGTGCTACACGGCTCTAAGCCAGACTACTCATGTCTCCGAGTGTTTGGCTCTGCGTGTTATGCACATCGGGTAGAAAGAAATAAAGACAAGTTCAGTGAGCCTAGCCGTAAGTCTTTGTTGGTTATCCGTTTGGCAAAAAGGGTTACAAGGTTTATGATTTGGTACGGGAAGAGTTCTTGGTTTCTCGTGACGTCGTGTTTCAGGAAGGAGTGTTTCCCTTTAAAGATTTTAGCAGCTCGTCTAAGCAGTCTGCTCAAGTTTCCATGAACTGCAGTGATTAGGATTGGCGTTTTAATATACTGCCGTTGGTCCAAACATCTGCCCCTCCAGCATGTGCTAATACTACTACCAGTGGTCCAGTCTCTACAGACATTGTAACATCTGATAATGGGTTTGCTTCACCGCATAATAGTGATCAAGTTACAGAGGTACAAACGAACAAGAACTCTGACAAAGATGTTGAGGTTCAACCTGATAGAGTTCATGTAGAGGAAGTTCCAAAAGAAAATACAGTTCCAGTAGAAGATTCGACTATTACTGAACTTGGTCGGGGTGCGCGTCAACGTATTCCTTCCGTCCGTCTAAAAGATTTTGTCACTTATAATGCATCGGCTGTAACCCCTCACGCTCTCACTGACTCCACATCTCTGTCCTCCACTACGGTTCAAGGTAACTCACTTTACCCTCTCACCAATTATATTTGTGACTCTGCTTTTACTACGCAGCATCGTGCCTTTCTCACTGCAATCACATCTGTCTCCGAGCCCAAGCATTTTAAAGAAGCTGCTGGTGTTAAAGTTTGGGACGGCTCCATGGTCACCGAAGTTGTTGCGCTCGAAGACCAGCATACTTGGGATATTGTCGACTTACCACCTGGCAAGAAAGCTATTGGGAGTCAGTGGGTATACAAAACCAAGTTTAATGCAGATGGGAGTTGTGGCATGTGGAAACAAGCAAGTTGAGGGTGAAGATTATACATAAACCTTTGCTCCTGTAATCAAGATGACTACGGTTCGTACGCTTCTTCGTCTTGTGGCAGCAAACAAATGGGAAGTATACCAGATGGATGTTAATAACGCGTTTCTTCACGGTGATTTACAAGAAGAAGTTTATATGAAACTCCCACCTGGTTTTCATCCTAATAAGGTGTGTCGTCTACGTAAATCTTTGTATGGCCTCAAACAAGCCCCTCGTTGCTGGTTTAAGAAGCTTTCGGATTCATTGCTTAAATTCGGCTTTGTTCAATCGTATGATTATTCCTCCCTCTTTTCCTACTCACGCAAGGGAATCGAGATACGAGTCCTCATTTATGTGGATGATCTTTTAATTTGTGGCAATAATGGTCGTATGCTTCTCAAGTTCAAAGAATACTTGTGTAAGTGTTTTTCAATGAAAGATCTTGGGAAGTTAAGATACTTTCTTGGAATAGAAGTTAGTCGGGGTCCCGAAGGAATTTTTTGTCTCAACGAAAGTATGCGTTAAATATTGTGTCAGACACTGGTAATATTGGTTCTAAACCACAGCTACTCCACTTGAGCAAAATCATAAACTCGCCACTGTGGAGAGTCCCTTGTTGACTGATCCTACGAAGTATAGAAGACTCATGGGGCGTTTGATCTATCTCGTACACACTCGTCCTGAACTTAGTTACTCGGTACACGTGTTGTCCCAGTTTATGAAGTCTCCAAATGAAGCGCAATGGGAGGCTGCTCTTCGTGTAGTCAGATTTTTAAAAGGTTCGCTTGGTCAGGGAGTAATGCTTAGCTCTTCTTCTGATCTTTCGCTTACTATTTATTGTGATTCCGACTGGTCTGCATGTCCATTAACTCGGCGATCTCTTAGTGCCTTTGTGGTCTTGCTTGGTGATTCCCCTATATCATGGAAGAAGCAAAAGACCGTTTCACATTCTTCCGCTGAGGCTGAGTACCGATCTATGGCGGCTGCTCTTCGAGAGGTTAAATGGTTGCGCAAGTTATTAAAAGGAATGAGTATCTGAACAACCGCCCACGCAGTTTTACTGTGACAGTAAAGTCACAATACACATTGCTACGAACCCCGTCTTTCATGAACGTACTAAGCGTATCGAGAATGATTGTAAAGCCGTTCATGATGCTGTTCAAGATGGTTTGATTGTCTTGCGTCACATTCGTACTCATGAGCAAGTTGCAGATCTTCTCACGAAGGCCTTAGGACGTGACCAGTTTCGAGTATTGCTGTCCAAGTTGGGCGTTCGGGACCTACACGCTCCAACGTGAGGGGGCGTATTGGAGATATTACTCATCATTATCTCCTTCGTATATATGTCGTTGATAAGTCCTAATGTTGTGATAAGGATTAGAAGTTCATTGTTGATAAGGACTATAGTTTATATCGTGTATATCGTGTCTTGTATATTGTGTATATATACGGAAGCTTGAAAAGCATAATAAACAAGTTGAGTTCGATATCTTATTCTACAAATTCATGCTT
>CAJHQP010012725.1:0-11262 GCA_905132765.1 Moricandia arvensis | reverse complement strand
CACAATCAATTTTTTCCGCACTTTTGTTATGTGTTTGATTTTTCATGTTCGACCCTAATATTATTTTTCATTTCAAAGCATTCATCACTAGGATTGTATACATGAAATTATTATTTAAATACTTTTTAGAAACTATAAATATAAAATTGAGTAGTATTTTTATAAAGTTAATTCAGTGAAACGATCTGTGGAGCAATTTCTAAAATTTGATTATTTTATGAATTTTAATGTGATCTTTTGATGTTTTCATCATCTGACTTGTTTTGGCACATATGCTCGAATTTACAGTTTATACTTCATGTTATGATGTCCAATAACTGAAATCAGAATTCACGTTCGTATAAAAAAGTAGGGAATTTGCAATATTCTTTTTAAACCCATGTTTATTAAAATATATTGTAGTTTATGAATAACAAATAAAATTTACGTTTTACAAGGATAAGTGCAGAGGCAAATGTTTTTGCTTGCTCCTGAGCACCTGCCATATGCATCATGATACTTGGCTTTACACTGCAAATTACATTGTCTAATTCGACAAATTTCTGTTCCTCTAATATCATCATGACACATTTCTTGTCCCTGTGACTCCATCACCGCCCCTAATAATAAATATTGAAAACATGTATTAGCATCATCTCAATTATTTTGTTGTAAGTTTAAAAAGGTTATGAAAAATATAAATATCATCAAATAAAATATAAAATATAGATATTTTAAATAGCTTTACTATAATTAAGTGTAAAACAAACCTAAAACAAGAACAACCATGAAAATAGCAAGACTGGTGGTTTTAGCCATTTTGATGAAATAACAAAAAAACAGTGAAAACTTTAAAATTAAAAAAGAATAAATGACGAGGTTGTATTGCATTCATGAGTATCTTATACAGTATATAAGAAATTAGATGTGTAAATGTTTACAAAAGTACTACAATTTTAAAAATATAGAAAGAAATAAGAGTCAACTTGTGATTAACTAGATGCCTCATACGGTGGTCAAGTCATGGAAACAAATACGAAAAATATCTAAAATTAATTAAAACTGATTGAATTTAGAGTAAGGTATCAGAGACATAAGTCAATATGTATTCAGTATTAGTTGACTTTAAAAGTTTTTAGATTTCCAAGCTTATTAGAAAGAGAAAATTAGTCAAATACCCATATTTGGTGTTGATATTAGAGAAATAACCATGATTTGACACAAAGGCAATTTGCTTTACAATTTTACATTAGATTGGACCATAATAACCTTCTAACGTTCTCTTTCTTCCAGACATTCTCTTTTTTCATCTGACATTTTCTTTCTTCATCTGACATTCTCTTTCTTTCTTAACACTCTATTTTCTTCCTCTGTAATTATGTATCTCTTAATAACATATTTTTTTTTTATTCTCACTCTTTTGCTTATTATAATTTTTCTAAAAAATAGAATATAAAAATATAATAGATAAAATAATTTAACATTTGATATAGTTGAACACATAAATTACAGTTGATTGCAAGATTTCAACATCTCTAAAATTTACAATCTGTTATAAATTCGATAATAGTGTTAGATTAATTGTTAGCAGTTAACTAATTTGTTAACGGATACACGTTTTGTTACCGGATAAAATACATGTATTTGTTAACAGCTAACACATCTGTTAACATTTATAAAATTTATTAACAGTTAATTTCTATGTTAATAATCACCAGTGTCGATTGTTAACAAAGTTGTTAACGGTTAGCGAACATTTGTTAACTTATAACACTTCTGTTAACGTCTACAATATTTGTTAACAGCCAACACATTTATTACCGCGAAGCGTAAAAATAATTGTTAACAGTTAACACTTATGTTAACGTCTACAATATTTGTTAACAGCGAACACATTTATTAACGCGAAGCGTAAAAATAATTGTTAACAACTAACACTTCTGTTAACGTTTACAATATTTGTTAACCGCTAACACGACGTCGAATCTAAAACCCAGAAAATTGATATCATCAAAAAATTGATGTAATTTAATTGTATGTACTTCTCTAATAACATATTTAAAATTATTTTTTAAGAATCAAAGTGAACTCAAAAATATTTAACATATTTATTTTGCATGTAATTCATTTTGAAAATGATAAGAGGAGAGAAGAGCATTGATAACGAAAATGAAAAAAAAAACTGACACACCCACATGTAAATGCAGGAAGGAAGGAGAGAGAGAAAGAAGGACAATTTGGTCAGACAAAATAAATCAGTCCCATCATGGGCAAGTGACTAGTATAGACCCCCATTTGGGGTGTATTGGCCAATTATCTGTATTAGAAATGGTAGAGATTGTTGGTTTAAGTAGGATGGTCTAGATAAGATTAATTGTCAGTATGACGTGTAATTTTATTTGAGATGGAAATATAAAAGTCACCCTCTTGAAAAAGGTGTGTTACATGATTATTCAACTTCAATAATTAGAATAGAAACAACCAATCTGGTCAACTATATAATTTAACAGAAGTTTGACTTTAAAGAATGCTGTTTATTCGTAAAGTTTTATCAGTTAAATTTGATTTGATTCGTTATTCGTTTAAATTTGATTCGAAAGTTTTGAATATTCATAAATTTTTAAAGCAAAGTAAATACTAAAAATCAATAGCCAGTAAACTCAAAACAAATCACAAATACTATAATTTTAAAAGTAGATATTCGCTCCCCTAGATAAGCCAAAAAAAATACAAATACATACATATATATATATATATATATATATCTTGATTATATTTAGAGTTTTAAATATATAAGTTTATATAATTAATATTCTAACACATAATTTAATATATTATATTTACATTATTACTTGTAAAATTATTAAATAAAAGCAGTTATGTCAATTATGACCTTTTCTTAAGTTTTATCTTATTATTATTGTTAACTAAGTTTAAAATTCATAAACATGTAGTCTCGCTACTTCCTTTAGTTTTCATTTTATATATCATGTAAATAAATACTTTAAACAAAAAAATTGTATTGAATTTTCTAGATTATTTATATTAAGAAAAACTGATAAGATATCCATAAGTATTCATAAAAATCCGCAAATATCCATATCTCTCTGGATATTTATTTTTTTGGTTATCCGTATTTTTTGAAGCAAAGCAAATCAAAAAATTAGATATTCGTAACATAGAATGCAAATCATAAATAATGAAAATTTTGTTTGCATTTGATCCTTGTTCACCCCTATTTATATATACTTTTCCCACGAGTTATTGTTATTGTTATTCATGCTTCAACTAAAATGAGAAATAGTGTATTTTAAACACAAGGTAATTAAAAGAGAGATTATGCTTTATATACACCATTTTGGCCAAAAATGGCAAACTACTCATTTACTATTTTCATCACTGATAGATAATTTCAAATCCAAAAGCTATCCCTACTAATCTATCTAGTACAAAAATCCTTTCCACGATTTGGTATCACCACTTTCATATACTTAGACAGATAAATTCACTCTTTCTTGCTCTTCATTTCTCTATATGTTTTGTGACACACATATTTATTTATTTCTTTCAAGTTTTCTATATTTTTTTGACACACATAACCAACAGAGACAATGGCTATGGCTATGGAGCAATACGTTTCCAACGACGATTCCACCACCAACACTTTCAATTTCTAATCACAACCCACTTTTAATTTATAATCTCAACCCACTTTCAATTTCAATCTTGTTTTGTGATCTTGTTCCGACATAGTTGGGTGACTTTTCGTCAAAAACCCTGGCTTATGCGGTGGTTGATTAAGAAAATGTGAACTTATTTTTTGATTTAGATAACACAAATGTTAGTAGGTATTTTTAATAGTTACCTCATATTATTTATGTTTAAACGAATTCTTAAATTTATATCGTCGTTTACAAAACAAATACAATTAATTGATAAATATTCAATAAGATGTTTTGAAATAGTTATCAGTAACTGATACATGGTTTATTAATCGATACATGAAAGGTTAGTTGTTACAAACAGACTAATGATAGTTGAAAAATGATTAATAAAATGTCACAAAAAAGTTTTCACTAATTGATACTACCTCCGTTTCACTTTACTTGTCGTTTTAGGTTTGTGCACACAGATTAAGAAAACATTCAATTTTACATATTTTCTAGATAAAAACACAATTACCTATACATTTCAACCAATAAAAAAATAGAATAACATATAAAATTAATAAATTCTGCATTGAAACTATAAAACGACACTTATTTTGAAACGAAATTTTTTCTCTACAACGACATATAAACTGAAACGGAGGGAGTACATGGTTTGGTAATCAATACATGGGTTGTTAGCTGATATGTTTCTTTGATACATAGTTTGTTAGTTGATGCGTGGACTGTTACCTGATATATAATTTCTTTTAGCTAATATATCATTGGATACTAAATAATAAACATTTGTTGGACATATATTCTCAGTCATTTTCATAGTCAATTAAATGGAGCTTTATACTTCATAATAGTGAGTGTACGCTTGCTATTAGCCACAGATTTAGCCACAACAACCAATATTTTATCTGCACATGCACATGATCCTGTTTATACTTACCTTGACCCTCGTCGTCCAGACATGAGGGTTAAAAGAGCATTACAACCATAAATTATACACCTACTCCATTGGCACTGATCAAATTGGTTGATAAACATGTCCGCAACCGACTATCATCACTTCGGGGCATGACTGGGCATAGCCATATCTACGATAGAGGCTTGGAAGAATGATTTGCTAAAAGATATTTTTTAAAATCATAGATTTTTCTTTCAATTTAAACTCTCAATAAAAATGTAACAACATACATTGTTAAAATGCTTTTTTATTTGAATTAATTTAACATTCATTAGAAAAAAAGGATAAAGGAAATAGATACCACAAGGTGGAAGATAACATTAATTCCAAAACATTTGGCTACAACGTGTTTATTATGAGGAAAACAATCTTGCCCTACATGTTATCCGCAAAGCAACTAAGCATCAAAATAGTGGTACCGAGCGATGATGATGTAAGTGTTGTTGATTTCAATCCGGACATCTGATAGGTGTTGATTCTCAAACTGAACGTGTGATATCTAGCGATGATGCTGTAAGTAACCAAAATCAAAATCAAATCATGTTTTTGTTCTCTCCACATAACACTGAAATGATTTGAGCGGTTGCAGGAATGTAGCACATGTATGTGTGCTAATGAAGGTTAAACCTAGTTTATTCTTTGACCACTACTACACATGTAAGAACCAGAGAAGGAAGCTGCACTTCTTGTCGTTGTTTATTTTCCTTATCTATATTTGTAATTTGTAGTTGATAGGCTTGCTTTGTGTCCATGTCAAGAAACTCCTTCTGGTTGTTTCTTTTACGACAAGCAATTTTAGAGTTCGGATTTTTTTTCTGCATGAAACATATTATAAACGTCCATAGAGTAACTCATGTAATGGGTGACTGGTTGTTTGATCTGCATATTGATTGTCATAAATATTAATATCTTGTTATTCATCGCATGCATGAAGACATGCTATAAGAGTAACAATTTTATATATGGGTCTAATACATTGCTTTACTTATAAAATATCTAAAAAGTATATGTATTTTGATGGGTTTATTTTGTCTGCTTTCAAAACTATTTTCATTATACATTTCACAAATAAAGGGCTTGGATTATCCTAAGACGCATGTTCTTCATCTGCTTCAGGGCCTGGACCAGAAGTTTCATCTTCTATGGGGTTTGTTTCATTTTCGTTTGATTCTATTTTTTCCTCCTCAGGTGTGCGTCGGTGGTTAGCAGCGGCTTGGAGGACATGACTGTAGTTACCTTTCTCTAGGAAAAGCTGATTGAAATGAACCTTACAATAAAGAATGCCATTGAGAGCAGCATATGAAGAATGTGTTAATGGACAACCACCGTGTGCACATCTAAAGCAAGTCTTGTGGTAAGATTCTCCTTCCATTGTTATCTTCTCTAGAGGGTAAACTGTTTTCTTACAAGCTGCACATTTGTCTTGTGTTCCACTAAAGAATGAAGATAACTTGCTTGGAGCCCTCGTCTAGATTCACGCAAATAATCATTTTTAGAAAAGTTGATGAACAACAAAAATATAGGAAAGTGTGATAGTTATGTACATACCATGTCATTAGATTTCTCGGTCTTTCCTGCTGCAAATGATTAAAGAATAAATAGCCAAGATTGTTAGAAGTTAAAGAATAGAGCAAGAAGATAGTTGTGAAAAAAACAAAAGATTTTAATAACCTGTCTGAAAATTCTTGTTGAAGTTTCCAGATTCTTTGAAGAGCTGTTCAAAATGGGGTTTGCAATATAGAACTCCATCCATGGATGAGTAGTTGCTAATCTACAAAAGATAAGAAAGTTTCTCTTTCGTTTTTTCCCAGCAGAGGAACAATAGTGGAAGAAGATAGATAGATACCACGAGAGTGCCATTGCAATGGCTGCACCTAAAGCATGACTTGTGGTAAGGCATTCCTTCCAATGTCATCAAATCCATAACGTAAACCGTCTTGTCACACGCTTTGCATTTGTCTAGTGTCCCTGTAAACGCCATAGTTATCTTCTTCCTTCGCTTTCAGATCACATAAGAGACAACAAGAACCAGAGCTCTTTTGTGATCTTTCTACCTTAATTTAAAATCTTGGATTGAGAGTTTGGTTCTGATGGTTGAGATTCGAAAGAGGAGAACCCATTAAACACTTTATCATCTATGTTCAATATTCTAATTCTGGATAGTTCATTTTTTTTAACCATCAGTTATCAAAACTATATTGAAATGGGCAAAAAAACCGGGTCATTTATATGAGAAAAAAATAAACTAGCGAGCAATGTTGTATATATTGTAAAGATTCTTGGTATGAATTTATGGCTTTGAGCATTTAATGTTGTAAATACTTTAGCTGTAACTAAAAACAAAAACCATGTTTTGTTAGCTTTAGAAGAAAATTGTTGATTAGCGAACAAAATGATTAAAATGATTTTAAAGGGGTTTACTCAATCTAAAATTTGAGGTTGATTTAATATGAGATTTTATGTGATTTTAATGAATTGGAGAGTTTAAAGTGATTTTTGTTAAATTACTCTAAATATCGTCTAAAACCATGAGATTTGAATTTTGATTTCTTAACTAAGAAACTTCACTCAAACATATCACTTAAAATTTTAGAAACTCCACAACTTAAAATATTTTCAATAACAATAGATTTCATAGTACTTTATGAAATGTCAAATTCAATAACAATGGATTTTAAATGAGTTTTTAAAATTCATATTGAATAACAGTGAATTTGTCATTTTAATATAAATCACCTAAAATTCTCAGTTTAATCAATTAATTTAGGATACTATTTTTATCTACTATTAACAAGTCATAGTAAAACCACTTAAGAAATTAGTTAATATGACATATTTGATTATTTATATTAATAATAAACCAACTATAAATTTGATTTTTTAATTATAGCAAAATCTGTTGCGAAAGAATCTAAAAAAAATCTTCTTAAAAATTTTAATATTTTTTATAAAATAATACATTAATAAATTTCGTAATTAATAATATGATATTATTAAAAATAAATATTAATAATGTTGAATGAGAAAAAATAAAAATAATATTATAAAGTTAGACAATATATAACACTAAAATTAAAATTATATATTTAAAATATTTATAATAATATCGAATACATTTATAAAATAGAAAAATATCCGCACGGACGTGCGGGTTAAAATCGAATATTACTTTAAGGCTTAAAAATTTTCTAAAAGAATTCACAGCTCTTAAAGGTGATTTAACAATCATAACCTTTACAGGTAAAGGTCTAAACAATAGATAGAACATGGGTTCTTTTATAAATTATCGATAAGAAGACTTAGACCATTTCTCATGATTTACTTCATTTTTACCACTAAAAATGGTTTACTTCATTTTCCAACACCATCTATTTGATAAGATTTAAAATTATACTCATTTGTTTTAAAATTTTAAATTTAACAAAAAATATATTAATTATGATATACATATTTAAATCCAAAAAATAAATTAATATTTTTATAATTTTTTGTTTATGTATAAATCAAAATTTTATCAAATTTTAAGAATTATTATGTAAATAAAAAAAGCTTAACAATAATAAGTTTGTGAATAGTGTTTTTCAAATATAATATAACACTATTAAGATACTTATTTTTTTCTCAAAGTGATGATGTACGACTAGAGAGAATTTTTCTCAATTTTTTATGTTTTCCTTTATTTTGATGTATGTAAGAACATGTTGTGTTGTTACTATCTTCGAATTTTGTGGTCTATAATTAGGGTTCAAGAGTTGGTTCATTTAGAGTCGGGAGATGAGCTAGTCTCTTGGTAGTGAAAAATACATCGGTGTTTCAATCAGGTAGCATGGATTCCAAATTAGTGAGTCTAAGCGATACTAGATTTCGTCGTTTGTATGTCGAGTCAAAATCCGTATGGTTGTAATCCCGTGTTCATTCTTTGGATAATGAAAGTTGATGTTGAGTAAAAAAAAAAAAAAAAAAAAAGATGAACTCACCACTCAGTGAAAATTTTGAAGTTGTTGGTTATTACTATAAAAGTATTTAAAATTTAGGGGTCATAAATGTAATACATCGAGAAAAGAGTGGTGTCTAACAAAAATAAGAGAAACTCAAGACAATAGTATAAAGTATAGAAAGATCAAGGGTCGTGTTATAAATAACTAATAAAAGAGTGAGAGAAGAGAAGTCTGAAAGAAGAAGAAAATACATTGACGCCCTAACAAAAGGAAGCGCCGGAGAGCAAATATTATTCGTCACTTTCTATTTCCCGTAACCAACTTTCCCGAGAAAATTTCTGTTACTCTTCGCCGTTGCCGCTTGCTCTTCTTCTGTTTTGTGAATAAACAAATCTGAGCTCTCGATTCGTTTTTCCTTCTCCGTTCTTTGGCTGACCGGTTTGTAAGTTTATTTGAACACTCCGATCCCGCCATCAGTTTCCACGATCAGTTTCTTAAAACCCTAGGTTTTTGAACGAGCATTAGGTTTCTAGGTTAAGAGTTTTGTGAAAGGTATTGTGTAGATTTAGGAATTGTTTGTCTATAGTTTCTACGAGATCGAGAGAGATGGTGATGAATAACAACAGAGGAAGATATCCACCTGGGATCGGAGCGCCGCCGAATCAGTCGTACCGGCAGCAACCTCGAGATCAGCAGCGCGGTCAAGCGCAGAACCATCAGCAGTTTCAGCAGCAACAGTGGTCAAGACGCGCTCAGCTTCCTGGAAACGCCAGTGACGCTAATGAGGTCCAGAACACGACGTCGTCTCAGCCGCCCGTAGCTAGCAGCGATCCTAAGTAAGTTCTCGTTTCTTCTCTCTGTGCTGTGTATAGTTCTCGTTGCTACAGTTGATTCTGGGATTTGGTTAAGTAATGATTTGTGCTGGTTGAAGAGATCCGCGTAATGTGATTTGGTTCGAGGTGAAGCTGATATCTCCATTGTACTGATGGATTCTGCTGTGTTCTCCGTTATTCTCAGTGGCCAAGATTGGAAGGCAACGTTAAGGCTCCCACCTCCTGATACTCGTTACCAGACAGCGGTACAGCTTCCTTGATTACCTCTTGCTTACCTTCTTCGAGGATCTCCTTATGTGTATGTGTAGGGGTGTCAAAATGGATTAAAATTAATGGGTTTATCCAAACCAAACCAACCCATGGATTCAAATGGATCAAAATTTGGATGGTAATGGATTAATGGTTTTGATGGGTTAGTGGATTAAATGAGTTGGGTTAGAATGGTTTGGATTAAAATGGGTTAATGGATTAACCAATCCAACCAAATTTTATTTTTTTCACACTATAGTTTTCGATTTCTCGTACACAACTCCGTTCATCTACAATGCTTTCCAATCGCTTTTTGATTTTTTGACTCTGTTCATCGACACTCATCATCTTGCTTGTGAGTCATAGTAGCTGTTATTTATGTTATTCTGTCGATTTAGCGCTTTCGATTTCTGATTTTGATTGTCAGATGATAGATTTTAGGGTTCTGGGTTTGGTACTCATGCTGCAGAGACGTTGTGGGTTTCTGAATCTTTTGATGATTTCGTACTTGGGAATCTGAGAATTTAGAGAGATTTCTGAAGCTCATTAGCTGGTTTCAGCATGTTAGCAGAGAGAGCAATGATTTATTTGTGCTTTCAGTCATTTGGTTTCATAAACAAATACCCTGTTTTGAGTTTGGAGACTTAAGCTTTTAGTGATTGTGAAGTGAAACCATTCCATAGATTCCAAGATGATTGTTGGACTGGAAACGTGTGATGACTAACTTTGTCAGAGTCTGACCCAAAAAAAAATAGTTCTGAGATACTTCTTATATTCAAAATAAGTATGTTATGATGTCAATATGACTAATTCTGATTTAGCTCAGCTCTCGTTAAGGTAAATGCACTTGATTATTTAACTGGTTACAGTGTCTCTTTGAAGTTATCGTAAGCTGCTCTTGCAAAGCAAATCTGAGATTTGTAGCTTTTGACTTTAGTTTGGTTGGAGAAATACTCACCAGACTTACTCGAGAGTGATAGCAAGGACTTATTTGATTTTATCTATTTTGATCATGACTTAAGGCATAATAAGATCGGCTTATCTGTTGTATTGACTTGATTGATGACTAGTATTGTCTTGTTGATTGTTTGAGAGTCATGTGTAAAGTTTATGTCTTGGATGATTTTTTGTTCTATGATCGTATTATATGATGATGTGATCATAAAGAAGCTGAATACGAAGAAGAGGTGAAGAGAAGTCTCAATAGGTGAAAAGGTGTACGAAGAAGCTGACTCAATTTTCTCATCGCATTAGTCATCTAATTTTTAATTTCATAAATTTGCTGACAGCATAAAAATATTATGAATTATATATTTTTATGAAACATGCTTTTTTACACATTTCTCTCCATTTTATCATTTTTAATTTATAAACTTACTAAGAACATAAATATATGTATTAGTTATAGATTATATTATTGGTTGGTAATACTAATGGGTCAACTCATTAAAACTATTAACTCATTAATTTAAATAAGTTATGGATTGAACCAAACCATTAAGTAAATGGTTTGAGTTGAACCATAACCCATGAAAGAGTGGATTCATTTGGATATGGTTTGGTTTGGGTTGGTTTACCTATTTTGACATCCCTAAGTATGTGAATATGAATCTTGTTGAGTATTGTATTCAATATTGTAT
>CAJHQP010012724.1:0-11266 GCA_905132765.1 Moricandia arvensis | reverse complement strand
ATGGCAATCGACAAACCATGTTGTAAAACATATCACCAGTTACCGATTCAAGATATTCTTATTTAGATTATGATGTATAACACCACATATATAAACAAACCTCCTCTTCTGGCCCATTTTGTTTTGTTTTGTGAGAGCTATCGAAACATAGACCGCACAACTCAAAAACACAGAGTAGGATACATCTGACGGCATTTCCAGATGCCAACTGTAATGTGTAGACTTGATGATACGCACTCGGTCTTAGCCGAACAATGCATCTGCAATGCAATATAGCATGACCCATACTTGAAATTGTGAACTTTTTCTCAATATCAAAAGGCTTGCAATACACTGGAACCGTTTTATCAATGAACCCAACCATTCTATTTTGGTATGAACAGGGAGAATTGGATGCTTTACATAAATCCCCACTAACCATTACAATAATCGTTAAGGCTGCGACTGTATTTCACCAGCATACTTTCTTAATGACATATCCTGAGAGCTGCGTTCTCAGCATATTATTTGGGCAATGAATTTGCGTATTTCATGTTGTCAAAATACACCAAAATTTGACCAATCTACTAGATGCGTCAATCAATACCATGGAAATATTAACGACCCCACGCGTGGTGGAGCGCCCACATATATTCATCATTAATTCTTTCAATATATTGGTTGATTTATGCCCCAACTTTTGCGGGGTGATGGCCGAGTCATAAGCTCGTCCATTTGCAAATTCTCTCATTTTTCAACGGATGAGCCATTCAAAATTTCACTATTTTTTCTCATTCATGACTGAACCAGAATGTTCCTAAGCCTATCATGCCAGACTTAAAAAGTACGAGTAAACTTTAGGTTTTATTGCATAAGACTCAATTCATGTTTATTTTCGACATTATAGTCAAGACGAAAACATTTTTAACTCTTCCAATATGATGTCTCCTCCGCGACTTAAGCAAAGATTAATGCCAGCTTTTCTCATACTTCTCGATATATATCCATTCTCCGAATATCGTAAAACGTAACAGAATTTCTATGAGATTCGGAGAGGCATTAAGCATTACTTATTTCAAATTTTGTGTCCCCTTGCATTGAAATTGAGCTCTTCCCAAGCCCTTAATTAATTGGTATACTAACCAAATATTGCTACTTACCTTCCAGCATAATGATATTATTTTGAACTTAGAGAAATACCTTTTATCTTTAAATTATCGTGTGCGTTGACGGCACCTCTCTGGCAAAACACATTATCCTCTATCCATATCTTAGTCTCAAAATTTGGCATTTTCTGAATTTAAAATATTTCATAAAAACATGTAATTAACATAAACCATTAAACATTTAAAGCTAACATATATCTTACAACAAAAATATAGATAATGCAGTAAACATTATAACACATCGATTTTATTACGGGAAAATAGTCATTTAAATCATGAACTTTTCAAATTTGGTTGAAAAAAAACATGAATTTCTCGTAGACCATTTAAAACATCTTATCATTCTTACTAGTCATTTAATGCCTCAACTAATTTTGACTAATCAATGTTAAGACGTCGTTAGTTTGGGTTAAAACAAATCGATTAGACAGATTAAATCTCTTTATAGTCTATTTTAAAAACAAAACGGACGTCGTTTTTAAAATAAGAAAAATCCCCAAATTCTTCTTCTTAAATCGAAATCCCCTAATTTTCAAAAAAATTCAAAATCAGACTCCCTACTACGAAATTACTTATGTGGCCATGAATCAAAAGAATGTACAACTCTTACTTTCTTTTATAGAGGATGGCGTTTGTCTCAAGTACAAGGAACCACAAGGTTTTGTCTCCAAGATCAAGGATCACAAGGTTGTCTCAAGGGACAAGGTCAAGGTCAATCTCAGGGACAAGGATCACAAGGGTGGGCTTCTTGGCTCGCGTTGCAAGGATTCATGATTTGTGTTATGTTATTTTTGTTTTAAAAATTGAAGTAATTTTGTTTCTGAATCATTTTGTTGTGTTTCATTTCGTTGATCATAGTTTTGTGATGTTTGTTTTGGGATCTATCATATTTTAATGATCATTTTAGGCTATATAGTTTTCATAAACTCATGCAACTCAAATAACAACATGAATGTCATCATTACCATACAAATGCAAACTGAAAGACAACAAGAATGTCACATGAACGAACTCAAAGACAACAACAATGCAAAGGGAAAATTCAACAACAACAATGCTCTACAATAACAAAGTGCGATATTACATAGACATACATAGAGCCTACTAAAAGGAATGCCAAACTTGTTTTTCTTAGCTTACCAAACACTAAGAAAACAATGAAAATGGTCACAAAGCAACACCACACAAAGCACAAACATCATCAATGCTTTTCCCCACTTCTGATTCCATCTTGCTCTACATCTTCATCAAATTTTCCAAATGAAGGTCTTTAGTCATCTACCTCGGTTATGGTATTAGTAAATCTTCATGTACATTGATTCCGGTTTTGGATTTAGCATCTTCAAACCTCCTCATATAAAACATCCTCAAACCACTTGAATTAAATGTATCAATTCATGAATAAATAAGTCTAAATAACCCTAAACAAAACATCTTAGGAAGCTATCTAAATAATGTTAACATATAAAAAGCTCACTTCTCTTTTTTTTTTGGGCATTATACAACGATAGAAAAGGTCTTCCTGGATTATCTGTGTCTTAGATAGAAAAGGCTTTACTCGTAATCCACACTCCACACTTCGCTTGGAAATCCACGATTTTCTCTCCCATATTGTGTCTCTGAAGATTGAACTCATTCATGAAAGCCCGAGAAAAAGTTGTGAAGAGAGACGATTTTATGTTCTGAAAATTAAGGATTTTGATTTTGGAGAAGGAAGGATTTTGAGGGATTTTTATTCTTATTTTAAAAACGAGCCGTTTTGTGTTTCACAGAGTTTAAACGGAGATTAACCCCGTCTAATCTATTTGTTAACCAAACTAACATGTGTTAAAAATTAGCTTAATCAAAATAGTTGAGCCTTAAATGGCTAGTCCAAATAAATAATGATTTAAATGGTCCACAAGGAAGTTCATGAATTTTTGAACCAAATTGAAAGTTCATGATTTAAATGACCATTTTCCCATTTTATTACTCATTGATATTTTTGGACCAACCAGAAAATCTGACACGTTCAGATGAGTATCCTCATTTAACCATGAAATGATGGCTCGGGTTCATCAGAGATGAAGTTTTTGTCACTTCCTTTCTCTTTCGCTTTTTAGGATTCTCTATACAGATCGACTAAATGTTTTGGCGTATGACAACCACATATCAAATGTCCTTTCATGTTGCATATGTAGTAAAAAAATTATGTTTGTCTTTTTGATCCCGGCCCGTTTCATTTCCGTGGAAGTCCGTATTATTTCTTTCATCATATGGACGGAATCTTCTTCCTAATCCTCTTCCACGACCATGATAACAGGTTCCACCACGTCTACTTCCTCGTCCTCTCCAATTATCATGACTGGATGATGTAACATTCGCTTCGGGGAATGGAGAAAATCCAGTGGGCCAGCATGGTGGTTTAAAGTCACCAGTTGATTATTTTTCTCCAGTACAAGGAGGACTTGCATCAACTCTGAGTAACAGGTATACCCCATTCGCCTGATATTGTTGCTTCAAGACTACATTTCCAGGATGAAATGTGGAGAGAGTTTTCTCATTCATATCATAATCACTTATTTTCTATCCACATAACATCATCTTAGATGTAATTCCAAACATCACAAAATTATATTCACTAACACTTTTGTAGTCCTGGAACCGGAGATGATCCTACTTGTGTTTAGCCTTCGGTAAGATCACATATTTCTGGTGATCGAAACCTCTCATTTAATGATTGCTACAGTCCCTATGATCCTCTTTCGTAATATATTCATATTTTGAACGATCATGTATATGGTTTCGTAAAAATATCATGCTTTAGAATTTTTCTGATATGACACTGTTTTCGAACTATCGATTTTTTCCAAAAGCCCATTTCCTCCCAGGTGCATCTTTGCACCCACTTCTAAAGTCATATAATTATTTCCATAATATCAAGGGCATTTATTTCAAGCTTTGCCAAATTCACATTATAATATTTTTCATAGAATAGCATATTTTAAAATATAATAAATACGGAAACAAAATGCATAATTTAAAGGCATAAAATAAAGGAAAAAAATTAAAAGCATAAACTTAAATTGCAAAAATTGAAAGAGGATAAATAAAATTAGAGGCTTAGCCTTCCACATGATCCTAGGAGATATAATCTTCCATATTGATCATTTTTTTCAAGGTTCGAGGAGACATAGTCTATCATTTTAACCTTTTCTTTTTATTCAAGGTCCGATGAGACACATTCTTCTATGTTGAACTTTTCTTTTTATTCACGGAGGCAAAACCTACAACATGTTTGTCTGATCATGAAGACATGGCTTATCTTAACAATCAGTCAAGAAAGACAACGCCTATCATCCCGAAAACTAAACAGAGAAGGCCTATCCTCTCCCTCCGAAACAAAAAATTATTGAATCATTGAAAACATAAATTAAAACTTACCTTGCTAGTATAACTTTGTTTGGTATAAGATCTAGCTTTGTGCTGATAACATGTTGTGTAACAGAAGGTGAGCTAGATATACTATTGTAGTTGTATTTATATATTATAATATATTCTCTTTGATGTGAGTTGACTTAAGACGAAAAATAATAATTGATATGTTGATTATTGTTTATGTCATGAGTTCATCTTAAAACAAAGGGTATTGCCTCTATTTATAGCAAGGTAAAAATTTTAAAATAACAAGACGATCACTTCAGTCGGTGGAAGCAAATGGATAATCACACTTCAGATATTTTCAAACTTATCCTTTCAATTACTTCAGATATTATATTTTAATAAGGGCACTTAAAAGCCACTTAACCGAACATAACGAATAATTGTCAAGCTTAAAGTAATAGTTAAGGCAATTATACTTAGGGTCATTTTTAAGTTCTTAATTACATTTTAAGTCACTTATAACTACTGAGGTAGTTTTTTTATGCTTGTTTACATAATTACCCTTACTTTTAGCAAACTAAACATGTATTTTTTAATTTTTCAGTATCTAATTGTTAGGTTTCGTTAGGAGACAAAACATTGAATTTTAAATTCCATAAACTGCTTGTTTCACTTTAACTTTTTTTATTAACCTTTTAACATTTTTTTTCTTTTTCTTATCTACTTTCACATGATTAAACAGTTCATACAAAATCTCTTCGATCTTAGCTATCACAAGCAAAAAGTTCTATGTGAGTTCCCTTCAATCCAAGTGAGTGCACCCAAAGATTTCCTTTATTTTTTTAAGAGTTTTTTCTCGTAAAAATCGACAATCCACACATCACATCAGCCTCACACAGAGACACCAAATCTAGACACCAAAGATCAACTGGTTGGGTAAACGAGCAAGCAGAGATGAGATGTTGGGATTTTAAACTTGCTGAAGATAAGGAGGAGAAGCAACAAGATTTTCCTCAGGTTAAGTTTAGAGGGGAACTACAAGGCTGTAACGGAAAGATAGAACATGATTACTGGATAGAATTGGATTATTGGATCTATACATGCCGGAGAAGAAGGCTTGAACAATGGGGGAAAATAAATAGCAGAAGCTGTCATATATATTTTTTCATGTGAGAATGTGCTTCAAAGCTCGGTGACTAGTGAGTGGTAGTTGTTTCACATGAAAGCTTGTACTTTTTTGTGTTTGAGAAAAAAACATGAAAGCTTCAACCTTTTTGTGTCAGAAAGCTAAAAAAATTATGATTTTTGCATCTTAATGATCTTAAGTGGTTAAAAGTTTAGAAAGAAAAACAATGTTGTGTTTAGTAGAAAGAGACAAGAAAGGAAAAATTGAACAAAAAGTCTGGAACATTGATGCAAAAGTTAGGGATGAGAGTGAAGATGTTGATCATGACAAGGAGGAAGAGGATGATGAAACTTAAGTCCAATAGCTGGTAGGATGAGTTATAAGAGTTTAGGTTCACATGAGAAACTGCATTGAAGGTGAAGAGTCATGTACATAGTTAGGTACAAACCTTAAATTTGACTATTTCTGATGATTTTATAGTTAAAAATTATAAAAACATATGTACAAAACTTTTTCATGTACACGTTTTATCATTATCCATATGGACCACGATGTAAACGATATGTACACCGGATTTTAATAAACATGTACAATTTAAACATAGTATCCACATGTACACATTTGAATTAAATGCTTACAAATCCATACTTAGAGAAAAATCAGTATGCATATTCCAATTAAAACTAAACACCACTTAGCCATAAATAACTATATCAAACACAATAATACTGGTGTATCCCGTATCACACACTTTGTAGTGGCCGAGTATTGAAAGATTTTTTTTGGGACAAATATGAAGCTCCAACCGTTACCTGAGACATAACTAATAGTTCCTGAGATTCAATGAAAGTAAGTTCTTCAACTGAAAAGTTCAGTAAAAACCTCCTATCACTACAGGAAATGTGGTATTAATAGCGTCGTGGTATAGCGTTTATTACAGCTCTGCTGTTGTATACCAACACCGGCCTTTCTCATAGGCGTTTATTAATCTGAAACGCTATGTTTGTTATCGTGGGAAAAGAAAAGAATTTAGCCGCGTCAATTTTGGTAAGTTGAGGCGGAACTTATCATTGCATATTCAGAAAAAGAGCTATCGTATATGTAAAAATATATTTATATTTAGTCCGAAAATATCTCTAAGTACTTAACACGAGAGATCTCTCGAAACCTATTCACTTTTTCCCCTTACTCCTTGATTTCTCCTCGGTTTCACTTTCAAAGCACGAGAGATTCAAAGCTCATCGTACAACAAGAAAATCACGAGAGGTATGTTCTCATTCATTCGAATGATTCATTCATTCTAATGATTCATTCATTTGATTTTGGGTTTGATTTTGATTTGGGTTTCAATTTTGTTTGTTTCGGTTTCGATTTTGATTTTAGGTTTCAATTTTGATCTCTCGTTTTGATTTTACTTCAGAAATGGCAAGGACAAGAGGAGGAGGACAAGTTGGAGCTCGTCGGAGTAGACGTAATCAAGGCTTGGAGGTAGAAGATCCAACACGCGAAGTTGCTACTCCAACAACAAAGAAAGTGGCTTCTCCAAAAAAGAATGTAGTTAAGAGAAGAAGGGGTAGACCAAAGAAAGTGGCTAAGATTGGTGAGGAGCCTAGAAGATGTAACACCGCAAGTTGATGGTAGTGACAATGAAGCAATTGTCTTGAAGATGATGAAGAGAGTGAAGAAGAAGCTTGTTTGATTGGAAAAGAACAAAAACTACAAGCAAGAAAAGAACATACAAGAAAGCAAAAACTTTACTTCTTACGCCAACGAGAAAAAGTAGTAGAATCCAGAAAGTTGCCTGCTCAATGAAGAAGATGTAACACCGGGAGATGATGATTACCTTGAGATGTAACACCGGAGGTTGCTGCTCAACGAGAAGATGTAACACCAGATGTTGCTCAGGATGAGATAGAAGGAGAAGCTTGTTTGGACTGGACCGGAAGAGAAAGAGGATGAAGTAGTAGAAGAGATGGAGTTGTCAAATGAGAAAGGAACCGAAGAAGAAGCTAGCAAAGATGATGGAGTTGTCAAAGAGAAAACAAACGAAGAAGAATCTAGCAAAGACGATGGAGTTCCTCGAAGAGAAAGAGAAACGAAGAAGAAGCTCTTGTATGGAAGAGATGGTGGTCGCACTGAGAGAGGGAACGAAGAAGAAGTTCTTGATATGGAAGAAGATGGAGGTCGCAATGAGAGAGGAACGAAGAAGAGATAGAGGTCGCAATGAGAGAGGGAACGAAGAAGATGAAGTCAACAATGCTCAAGATGATCAGATTCCTAGTACTGAAGGAGTTCAGTTACCAGGGGATAAAGTGAAAAAAAGAAATAAAAGAGGACCAACAAGATGCGTAGAGTGGCTGAAAATCCTAATGATAAGGTTACAGTCACATTCAATGACTTTGGAGAGCATGTCGGATCTGGTTCAGTAACACTATCATCTTTTCTTGGTCCTCTTGTGAGGGAACATGTTCCGGATACACTTTCTGATTGGAGAAAACTTGATGCAGCGACTAAAGCAACAATGTGGGAAGAAATTCAGGTGACATAATCGTCTATATGTTTTGTTGATTTCTGTAAACATGTTTGACCTTTGCTTATTGTGATGCAGGGGAGGTTTAACTTGCAAGAAGAATGGCTAAAAGCTGTTATTTTCAAGTAGCTGGGAAATTTGTGGAGGGCTGGGAAGTCAAGACTAGTGTCACAAATACGTGCTGCGAAGACTACTGCTGAGAGAATTGATTTAAAAACCCAACAACGTCCCATCCATTCAAGTGTGGAACTCTTGGGTTAGGAGCAAGACTACCAAAACTTTCACGGTTAGTTATCTCCAGCAAATTAACTTTCTTGTTTATAGATCATGTCTTATAGATTTAATCACTCATATTTTTTATTGTAGGAAATAAGTAACAAGTACAGAGAGATGAGAAAAATCAGATTCCTCACACTACCAGCCGTAAAGGGATGCTTCGTTTAGCTGAAGATATGGTAAAGTTTTTTGATGGGAACATCTATAAAATTGTACATATTGTTAAAATAACTTGTTATTGAGATTTGTCAGTTTTTTTATATAGAAAAAAAGGAGTACAGGACCAAGAAAGGTGAGTAGGAGTAAGGTACTACAAGAAAACAGGCTCATACCGAGGGCCAAAATCGTCGGTATGTCGTCGGAATAAACCGTATTCCGACGACATACCGAGGGAAATATGTCCTCGGAAAAAACTCCTCGGAATTCCCTCGAAATTTTCTGATGGAATTCCGAGGAAACATAATTTCGAGGAAACTGTGAGGAACACAGTTCGTCGGAAAAATTCCGAGGAAGCCTTCCCTCGGAAAATACCGAGGGAGCCGTTCCTCGGAATTTTCCGAGGGCAGGCTCCCTCGGTATATTCCGACGACTATGATCGTCGGAATATTCCGACGACTATGATCGTCGGAATATTCCGAGGGAGCTCTTCCTCGGAATATCCAAAAAAATATTTTTTAAAAAAAAATTAAATTTTTGAAATTTAAATTCAAAAATATAAAATTAAAATTGAAAACATATTATATAAAACTCAAAGTCGTACAAATAAAAATAAAACATTCCGAGTTTTTGGAAAAAAAAACTACGGATTTTTGGGCATTCAAGTCTCACATGCTCGGGAATACCTCGTTCGGGTGCAACCTCATCATCATCTCCATCATTTGCTCGTTCAGCTTCCTCTTGGCCTTAAAGTCCGCCTGTTGAGTCGCCATCTGGGTCTCCAACGCAGATATGCGATCTTCCTTGTCCTGCAACTGACCCATAAGTACTTCTGGATCAACAAATGGCGGTGGGTGCAGCAGAAGAACGGAACCGACCGGACCGACGACCCAAACCGAACAAACGTCCCTTCTTCTTTGGAACCGACTGAATTTGAAAAGTGCCAAATTTTAATAATAGAAAAGATGAATTGAACTTTAAAAAAGAACTTACCGATTCAACGATTTCGTTGATCCGAACCCGAGACAAGTAGTCGAACCCGTGGAATCGTCATCCTCACCAAAAAAATAGTTTAATAATTACAAAAATAGTTTTAATATATAAAAAATAGTTTAATAATTACAAAAATAGTTTTAATATATTAAAATTATAAATTTAAAAATTAAAATTTTAAAAATTGTTATTATACATGATTTATATATATATATATGTATAAAAATTATAAATCGTTTATAAATATAGAAAAAAGGTTTATAAATATTTTAAAAAATTTTAAAAACGTTTTATTATACCTAGTTTATTACTGGAAACTTGAAAAATGTTTTTAAAAATCAAAAAACGTTTTAAAAATACAAAAACGTTTTGAATTTTATACAAAACAAAAAATAATTCCAAAAACAACTAAAACAACAATCAAAACAACAATCCTAACTTAAACTATCCATTGAATCCTAAACTATCCATCAAACAACCTAAAATCCAAAAAATCTAATCTCACAAACCCTAAGAAATTGAAAAATACAAGGTTTTCATAGATTCTTACATGATTTTAGAAGTGGAGAAGAGATGTGGGCTTGGGTAGTCAATTCGCCGGCGAGAATTGAGAGAGATCGGAGAGAAATGAGAGAGATGAGAGAATTGAGAGAGATGCAGCGGAGGAGAAGAAGAAGAAGTGTTATGCTATATATTTAATGATTCCGACGGACACGGGGTCGTCGGAATTCCGTCGGAATCATTAAATATATAACACTTAGGGTTTGCGAAAATTTTCACGCGGATTGGTTTTCCCGGGTAAGTAAATTCCAACGGAAAGTACCTTCCTCGGAAATTCCTCGGAATTTTCTGAGGAAATTCTGAGGAACTACTGAAAACCATTACCTTCTTCGGAATTTCCCTCAGAATATTCCGAGGAAACAGGGTTTGGGGTTTCAAAACCTCGATTTTTTTGCCGTATTTCATTTCTTATACAAATGTAATGCATACCATTGAGGATTCTTTGTATAGGTGGATCATAAACCATGAAATAACAAAATTTCAAAAATAATTGTAAGTATTCCCTTTAACGTTTATTAAAGTGTATTAAGTGTTTCTCTTATGTTTGTGTGGTTTTCATTCATGCAATCGTAAAAGTGTTTGTTATCGTCTAAAACACCAAAGTTTGACTTCATAATCTAGTTAAGACACTTAATGATGGTTATATACGTGTTATTCAATCCGCAAAACGTTGTTTTCGGTTGAAAACCTCTAGTTCCTCGGAATTTCCTCGGAATTTTTGGAGGAAATTCCGAGGAACTTCTGAAAACCATTACCTTCCTCGGAATTTCCTCGAAATATTCTGAGGAAATTCCGAGGAACTAGAGTTTTAAACCGAAAACCCATACCTTCCTCGGAATGTCCTCGGAATATTCCGAGGAAAAATACTTTATAATCAAATCCCTAAATCGAGAAGGTGAATTCCTCCAAATTTTTAAAATCCCGTCGTTTTTTTCCGACGAAAATGGTTTCCTCAGTATTCCCTCGGAATATACCGAGGAAATGTGTCTTCCTCGGAATTTCCTCGGAAATTCCGAGGAAACCACATTTCTTGGTTTCCTCGGTATTTTCCTCGGTTTTTGGTCAGAAAATTCCGAGGAACTCATTTTCCCTCGGTATGTCCCTCAGAAAATTCCG
>CAJHQP010012723.1:0-11272 GCA_905132765.1 Moricandia arvensis | reverse complement strand
CGTAGCGTACGCTGACACGAACTCACACCTTTTTAGTTAAAGGTGGATATTATTATATAACTTTTCCTGAAAATATTATCGGTTATGTTTTCTGTTCTTTTTTGCAGAAAAGTTAACCAATAATACTTCAGCGATAAAAAAATTATAATCGAAGAATAAACAGTTTTTGGTTAACGAGTTGAGTAGTTATTCCAATAATATTGAAAACTCAAGTTAATTACAAACTTGAGAAAGAAGAAAAATACTTTTGTTATTCTTACTTAACGTTTATGATTATACTTTGTGGACTGAGCTTTAACTTCAGTATAATGCATCTGAGCTTTACTTAGACTGAGCTAATATCATCAAGAGAAGAAGTTGGTTGTAACAAGATGGAACCCTAAGATCAATTAAACCGAAAGATTTTTAAACAACCTGCTGAGTCAGCATCATCTTCACCAACTCCGTAATAAACAAAGAGTATCAAAACTCAAGGTTTACTTGATTATGTTTGAGGTTCTTATCTTGAAAAATTGATTCGCTTCGTGATTAGGAGTATAAGGAAAGCAAATCGAGATGGAATCTACTCTAGGTCGATTTGAAATGGGTAAGTTTGAGAAAAAGAGGACTTCGGAAAGCTTCTTGGTCAGCTTGATATTCATGGCTTAGCATATGTTCTTGATGAGAATGCTACTATGTAGAAGACCTCAAAGAATCTTGAATATGGAGTAGATCCAGTTCTTGATCTTGCAAAGGTGGCAAAGGATACAAGAGTTTAGAATCTGCTTAAAACTTTCTTAAGTGACATGATCTTGTGAAAGGTAATGCACGAACCTACTACATATGGAATGTGGAAGGCACTACAACTTGATTACCATACTAAAACGTTACCAAATCGGATCTATTTAAAGAAATAATTGCAAGCAACAAGATGGAGGAAGGAAAAATTAAGGACAACTTGGATTGTTTAAGTTAACTAGAGACTTAGAAATCCTTAACATCAATATGAGTGATGAGGATCGAGCCATTCAAATCCTCACCATCCTACCATCTCAATATGAGAAACTGGTTCACACAATGAAGTATGGAACCGAGAAAGAGACTTTGACAGTAAGAGATGTTACTACTTCTACATATGCAAAGGAAATAAAGCTCAGGCAGAGAGGCTTCTTAGGCAAGTAAAAATCAAACTATGAGGGCCTTTATGTTGAATCTAGAGGGAGACGAAAAGATAAGTTTGACAGAGGCTATGGAAGGTCTAGAAAGGGTAGGTCAAAGTCACGTGATGTAAGATACAAATACAAACTAAGGTTTAACAATAAGAATAACCAAACTGGATGATTCATCTGCGAAAAGGATAACTATTGGAAGCGAGAGTGTCCACAAAATTGAAACAATAATGGTAATAAGCAACCTACCACAAGTTCAAATAATGTCGCTTCAGAGCCAAGGCAACCCTTGGTGTTGACAGTGAGTACTAAAAACACACACAAGTAATGGGTGTTAGGGTGTTCATTTCACATTATGCCTCAAAGGGAAAATTTATTGAACTTCAAAGAACTGGAAGGAGGGAAATTCTTAATGAAAAATTACACTCATGGTGAAGTCAAGGGAATTGACAATATTTATATCATAAATAAAGAAGACTGAGAAGTGATTCTTACTTAAGTAAGATATATACCAAATATCAGTAGAAACTTAATATCATATGGATTACTTAAGAAGGCATGTTTCACGTATGAAGGTGAAGGTTTTAGAGTTGGGTTCTACAAGGATGGTCAGAAAGACATTTCAGGGAAGTATAATGATGGTTTGTACTATTTGCAAAGAAAATTTTCTAGTGTTGAAGCTAATATTAGAAAAGCATAACCGATCATGACTAACTTGTGGCACTCCAGTCTTGGGAACATGAGCATTTCGAACCTGAATATGTTAATCAAGGAATGATACACTTAGTTAAACAATGTAGATTAATTGGATTTTTGTGTGAGTTGTGTTTTTGGAAAATCTAACAAGCAAATTTTTCCCACAGCAAAACACACCACAAAGACTATCTTGGACTATGTTCATTCAGACTTATGGGGTTTTCTATCAACTCAAGAAATTCTAGGAGGATGTAAATACTTTCTGAATTTATACATGACTTCTTGAAGAATGTTTGAATTTATTTCGTGAGAACCAATGATGAAGTTTTTGAGTAGTTCAAAGATCAGAAGGAAGCTGTAGAGAACTAAACTGGGAAAAAGAATAATTGCTTGTGCACTTATTATGGGTTGGAATTATGTAACACGAGGTTTGATAAATTGTTTCATGAGATTGAGAAGGCATCAAAATTGCATGTACAAGCCACAATATAATGGGGTTTCTAAAAAGAATGGATAGGACGATCATGGACAAGGTCACGAGTATGTGAGCTGAGAATGGTCTGGGAAAGGAGTTTTGGGTGGAGGCTACATCTACTACAATGTAACTGATTAACAGAATGCCAAAATCTAGTTTTGGTTTAAAGTTACTAGAAAAAATCTAGACTTATCACGTCTAAAAGTATTTGGATGTTCAACTTACGTGCACACAGTTTAGGAAAAGACAAATCGAAGAACATTGAAAGGTACATTTTTTGGATACCCATTCAGGATGAAATGATACAAAGTTTGGTTGCAGGATGAATGGAAGTGTTCTACAAGCAAGAAGGTTATGTTTCATGAGAAAGAGTTGTATATGGGTACATTGGTCAAGACTGATTCAAGTGACAAGCAAAAGGAAGTGATCAAATCAAAGAGTAAAAAAAAGGTGAGATAGTTACTTTCTACAATGATTTGATTCAAGGTCCTACATTGAATGGTTTTGAGTTATTAGAGTTGATATCTTATGAATTTGCATGATTTCAGTTATCATTTAATGTATATATTAATCACTTAGAGTTCATTTAGGTTGCATTCCATGCATATGTCTTTATTAGGTATTGGAATACCTTTATGGAGTTTTTGGAGCCACTTTGGGTTAAAAGAAGTAAAAATGGAGCTTTGGAATGAGAGCCATAAATGTCAAAAGCGAGTTGCTGGAGCGGGTTACCTTACTCACTCTGAACCAAAGCGGCCATCCAGAGCGGGGTGCAGCAACCGCTTGGCGTTTTCAAGTTATGGAGCAAGCGCTGGAGTGACCTGATGGAGCGGGGTACAACACCCTCTCGCAATTCCTGATCTTGAGGGTAATTTCAGAGCGACCATATGGAGCGGGGACGCACACCCGCGATGGCTCGAAGCGACTTCACGTACTTGCGTCGTGTTTTCAATTGGTCAAATTTTATGTTTTGTTAGACCTTCTTAAACTTGTTGAATGGGCCCACTAAGCTTTTAGAAGTCTTATAAATACTTTTTAGACTTAATATTGGGACATATTTTTTTCTCTAAACACATTAATATTTGGAGGAGATCTTGAATCTTTAGTAGTTTAATTTTTCTTTCTTGAGTTTATTGAGTCTATTTCATCTTCTTAACATGACTAATCTTGAATCTATCATGAATTTAAGCTTAATCATGAAGATTAGTGAATAGACTTTTTTTGAAATTATGAGTTAGAGTGATTAGGATAATTAAGTGGTGATTTAGAGTATTTAGTGTTAGATCATTCTTTTTTCTTTGAATTATACAGAGGTATCCTGGCCCCACAAAAGTGGGTCCAGACTAGTCCCGCCGAAACGGGTTCTCTGTCGCCGGCGATGCCCAAATTTTAATCCTCCGGTGACCAGCGCGGATCGAACCCGGGACCGTATCGGGGCCGAAACTCCCTCAAGTACCACTAGGCCGTCCTCGCTTGGTTGTGTTAGATCATTCATGTTTTATGCTTATTTCTTTCTCCCTATGCTAGTTTAGACTTGATCTGTCTAATCTAGATCTCTAGATATTTCATGCCAAAAGGTATTGATGAAATGTCTGAACCAAAGTGATAATGCTCTTTGTTGCTTAACCAATTACATTTGATGTTAAGGAAGCTTAAATAGTTAGTAGACTTTTTTACAATTTGATTGATTAAATTAAACCAAATGTATTTGATGTTTAGTGATTGATAGCAAATGAACTCTTATCTTGACAAAAAATTAGTTTAATAATTGTGTCTAGGTTTATAGAACTTGATTCCTTGTTTGTATTAGCACTCTAGGTTAGATTTTAGTCACCCGAAGTCAATACCCTTGCCCATGGGTTCTATTATTTTCTATTGATTGAAAGATAGTTAATTGTTTGCTTAGTTCTTGTTACTTGTTATTAATCAACTTAATTAAACTGATAGCACTTAGATTAAGCACTAGATTCATATTCTTATTGCTTCAGAATAACTTAGGATTGGATTAACACTCTTTATAATACTTTAATATTAGGGTTGACAAAATCCTTTATGAGGAGGGACATAGCTCAAGGTGGATACACTTCTGGTTCGAATAATTTCGAAGACTTTGATGTTAAGGATCAAGAGCTGGAGGATAATGAATCAAAAGGTTTCGAAAGTTCTGGTGATGAAAATGATAATTTGGCTACAAGAGTTCAATAATTTGATAAGTATGTTTTAGCTAAAAATAGAAGTCACATAAAGAATGTGAAGCCTCCATCGAGGTTTGATGATGCAAAATTGATAGCTTATGCATTACTTGTGGCAGAAGAATTGGAGGTCGGAGAACCTAAATTATATAAACATGTTATGCGGTGTAAAGAAAGGAAATTATAGAATAATGAAGTTGAAAAAAATGGTCTCATTGGATAAGAATGAGAATTGGGTTCTAATTGAGAGGTGGACCTTCTCCCAGTAGGCGAGTGGGAGATGTGTGGAATAATGCGTTGAACCAACTAACAATCAGAAATTGGCTGGATGCAAGTGGATTTTCAAGTTGAAGCCAAGGATACCAGGAGTTATAAACACTACATAGCGAGGTTGGTAGAAAAGTTTTTTTTTTTTTGCAAAAAGAGGGGATTGCATATAACGAAATATTTTCTCTTGTTGTGAAGCATGTTTCAATTTGCATTATTTGGTGGATGAAGGTTGATAATGAGTTGGAACAGATGGATGTTAAGACAACTTTTCTTCATGGGGAATTAGAAGAACGGATCTTAATGGAACATCCATAAATTTTTATCTTGAAAAGGGATGAGAATAAGGTTTGCTTGCTGAAAAATTCATTGTGCTGGTTGAAGCAATCTCCAAGGCAATGAAATTTTAAGTTTGATAGTTTTATGGAGAAGAACAATAATCAAAGGAGTAAATTTTATTCATGTGTCTACATGAAGGATGTAAAAATAGAGAAAAAAAAATTATTTGTTGTTTTATGTTGACGACATGCTCATACCTTCAACAAGCAAGTGATCAAGGCTCTAAATGACCCGAGTTCATTGATTGAAATCACTTATATCTAACTTATGAGTGGAAAAACCGGTAATGTAGATAAGATTTGTAAGGTGGATGGACAAGTCGACGATGCCACAAAACAGAAGAAGACTGAGTCATCTTTGATGCTTCATGAACTCATGCAACTTTAACCCATGTAAAGTAGTAAACCCCCTACTCTCTTCACTTACTCCAAAGGACATGTAAACAAAAGTGTATCAGTATATATTAAAATGCATTTTTAATAACTTTGACACATAGAAAGCATGAAGTGAAAATCAGAGACAAAAAGAACATCGTATAACGAATAATCTTTGTTAAGTATCAAAGTGCCCTATTTTGTTTCTTGCGTGCTCCGACAATTCAGAAACGTCACTGAAAAGGGTTGTATGTCAGTCAGTAACATCGTGTAGAGGTGTACTATCACCAGTCATGTGGTGTGATGCACATGTATCAATTATTACATCGATTAAATTTGGTTTACTCGACAAACATTTTGATGATATATTGGACTGTTGACTTTGGAGAAGATATATCCATGAGGGAATTTGACCCGAGTTCATAGGAAGTGTGACACAGGAGAAATTGACACGTCCCCATCCTCTTCCTTTATTGGAATATAACATTCACCACGTTCGCCTCTTGAGTTTTGCAATGAGTATCCAAACTGGTATTTTTTTGATGTGTTGTTTATTATACCATTCTAGATATCCATGGAGCAATATGAATTCAATAACTTCATGTCCTTTTCATCCGAAATGAGTGCATGATCGAGATATATCCTTGGAATGAGTAAGAGTAATAGTTGTAGAAGTATCTTTCTGGGACTCTGTTTTGGAAAAAAAAAACGAGAACATCTGAACATATTATGCTTTTCATGAATTACTCAACAATAAACAAAAGATAACGGTTATTTGTCAGTAATCCAAGATCGAATCGAGAGGAACCGTGCGTCATCTAGTCCAAACAAGAATTTGTGTGCCCTCGCATCCTCTCTTTCTTTTTCAAAATCAGCAGCTGCAACAAAAGTACATGGACGTGAGGTCTTGAGATTCTACATCTCTTTTCATAACTTCTTAAGTCGCCCATAGTATCAAAGAACTGATTATCCATCTTGTTTGCAATGAGTTATTGTGTCTTGTAACTGATGTATACGAGCTCCCTTTTTTATTAAGAAATAGAAGATTAAGGTCTCCTAAAGTTTATGAGCTTCAAGTACAAAAGTGACAGTAAAACAAACTTTATGATCTATATACGTACAAATTCACTTGTCAAGCATTGAGTTGGTTGTTAACCATCAGGTGGGATCAAGATTTACATTAGGTTTCAGAATAATTTTTTCTATAAAACCAATATTTTATTTCGTTTGAAGTGAGTTTTGTGTAACTCCGTAGACCATTCTGATTAGTTGTCACTCGCTAGTAGAACCGAAGTGATCAGAACACGTAGGTTTTCATACGGATTTAAGTAGTATGACGATTCATCAGAGGCGACATCTTGAGTAGTAGCAGTAGAACCTGTAGGACTGGGTTAATAGACTCACCATACATAATCACATGTGTAAAATAATTCGTAAAATGTTAAGTAAAAGATAGTGTTAAGAAAAAATAGAGAAAAAAGCTAGAATATATTCTACCTCTGATACAAAGAAAATAGTTTGTGGAAGCTTGTATTTTATTCATGATAGTTTTTATATATACAATCTAAAGCATAAAACTAATGGGAATAAGTAAACCTAAATTAATTTTAAATTCCATATAATTAGGATTGTATCCTTATCCTTTTCTTAATATGAAACAAAAGTCATTTGGCGATGACGTATTTTATTTTTAAAATTTCTATTCGTGGTTTGCGACCTGCTATATATAAACACAGTTTCTCCCCCTGCATAATAGAATATTTGAATATACATAAAATTCTTTTTCTTATACTTTAAAAAACAATTAGAACTACATAATTTAAACAATGTGTTGGGACCTTGGTGTGATAATATAAAGGAAATGTTTTCTTTATGGCAGGTTAAACTACCCTTAACACAGAAAGTTATTATTTAAATAAAAATATTTAAAAGCTGATTCCGCATTTGAGAGAGATTATAAACCTAAGATTTAGAATTTCCCCGGTTTACAAAAAAAACACATAATATAAATTAACTAACGTTCTATCAGAAATATCGGGAACTACTAATCTCCTGAGTAGACCATGGTCACATTGGCTATCACACATTATATGATACATGGTAATATTTCTTATATCAAAATAATAAACCGGGCCTCGTGGTCTGGTGGTAAATGAACCTCGGCTGAGGTGTCCGCCATCATGAGTTCGAGTCTCGGCCACTGCGGAATTCACATGCGGGCTGCAACGTCCAGGGAATAAACCCTGGATTATCAAATAAAAATAAAATAAAAATAAAATAATAATTCATATCGAAAGCTATCAAATTATACTTTCTACATTAACTTGTGTAAACAATAACAATTCTATGGAGAAACTGCAATTAAATAAGGATCGTGTTTTGACCAAAAAAAATAGGGAAAATTGCCAAAAAAGGATGAAATACGTATATTATTGTCATCTTAGAACAAAATTTAGGATCTTTGTCCCTATAGTACAAACAATAATGAATACCCCCTTTTGTCCTTATTCTATTGAAATTTCCTAATTAAAATGTTAATTATTTTGTAAATATTTTTTAAATAAAATTTTTACATTATCAAAGGGGAGATTATTAGGGATTGTGTCGACAACTCTCTTGGCTAACAAAACCAAAAAGAAACCTTCAGCTGCTTTAATTAAAAACAGAAAACAAAACCGTTGCTCCCGACGGAGAAGAAGGAGGCGATATCACCGACTCACGGTCGTTTCCGTTTTGCCGGAGAGTTCGAAGCAGGCATCACATCTCCTCGTCGTCGTCCTTTCCTCTTTACTTTCCTCTTTACTTTCGGTTTGAAGCAGTCATCCCATCTCCCCGTCATCGTTGTCGGAGTTCTCTAACCTCCGATATAGCTGTTTCTCGGTCAAGAAGGGACGATTACCTACGCAATGTTCTTTGTTTCCTCTTCTTTCATCTCGATTCCCAAAACTCGAAGGTTAGGGTTTCGAAATCCCCTTTACAATTTTTCAATTGTTTTCGTTTTTGTTTATGTGCATGTAGTAGAAATAGTTTTAATTGTTTATAACACAAATCGATTCACGTTTTTCGTTTTGATTTTTGTTTGGGGTTGAGTTGATTTTTGTTTGTGGTTGAGTTGATTGTAGTTTGTTGTTGACTTGGTTTGAAAGTAGATTTTCTTTCTTTGTCGAGTGTGTACTATGGTTTGAATTCAAAAATCTAATGAGTTCGACATTTAAAAGAGTTGGATTTTATACCTTGTTTGGGTTGGGATTTGTTATTCAAATTTCTGTGATTATTTTATTGACAATTTCACAATGTAAAGTCGATCATTATAGAAGTCACTGAGACTCTAATTTAGACATTACTCAATTTGGTTTTGGTGGAGACCTTAGACACTGATTTTGTTTCTTTGTCGTGTCTAATATACTGGTAAATGTGAGACGGTTATGCTTTGTATTCTGACCATTTCTGGACTTTCTTAAACGTGTGGCTAACGAGTTCAAGTATCATTTCCTATTTTGTAGTAATGGCTTACCAGTTTCCAAAGCGGATTTGTGAAGAAGGAGCTGAGCTCCGAATTGATAAGATCAACAATACATGTAGACGTACGATGCTTGCATTGTTGAAGGATTTTCTTAAGGATGAGTATGAAGAAGTTTTGAAAGACCCTGTCTTCGGTCCGATTCTGGCAATTGTAGACAACAAACTCATTTACTCAGGGAAGATCATTCACAACTTTATATGCAAGCAGCTCAAGGTTTCCAAGCTTCACGAGTTGTGGTTTGAGTTTGCAAACAGGCCGCTAAGGTTCTCCATGCAAGAATTTCATGTTGTCACTAGGTTGAAGTTCACAGAAGAACCAGACATAGACTTCAATAATTGGGAGGATGATAATGGTTTCTGGAGCAAAGCACTGAAGCAAAATAGCAATATCAACATATACATGATAAGGGACGAGCTACTTAAGGTGTGTAACCAGTGGTCATATGTGGACAGGGTGAGGTTAGTGTATCTGTGCCTTATACATGGGTTCATCGTGGCTAAGGATCCGAAAGTGTATATCCCTCAAGAATACATCCGTTTGGTGATGGATTTTGAGAAAATGAGAATGTTTCTGTGGGGACTTCGCGCTTATGACGAGCTGCTTGCTTCCATATTAAAGGCTAGGACCGATTTGCATCTGAAGAACAACTACGTTTTGGATGGATTCTCATATGCGTTTCAGATATGGATCATGGAGGCAGTCCCATACATTGGTACTATGGTGGCTAAGAAGTTAAAAAAAACATTGTCAAGGTGAGGTGTAGAAATTGGGCAGGAAGTGGAAAATATCTTATCAAGATATCATCAGCCTAGAATCCCACTTTGACAAGGTAATTATCTTGCTACTATTAATATTGAGATCAAAATTGTCTTTGTGGTGTTGATTGTTTTGTTTTTTTCATGGCAGGGAGAGTTGTTTCCATTTATATCATCAAGTGGGAAGTCGGGTGTGATTGATGATCCTGAGTTCAAAAGAGAAGATGAGAAGAAGGACGAAAGAGTTGATATGATTGTTGATATGATCAAAGCCAATCATGACTGGAGGGAATTCGTTTGGGAAGTTGAGTCTCTGCCAACAAACAATCTCTTTTCTGACAAAGAAGAAGACGATGTTGAAGATGAAGATGTCACGGAGCCGCCTATTGTTGCAGAGAAGTTGACAGCTGCTGTCAAGAGCGCGAAGCGTAAGCGCCATGATCCTGGTGTCGAGTCTCGGAAGAGAGAACTCCTATGTCAACGAGCAGCCGAACATAACAGTGGTGTCTCCGGTGAAATGAAGACCTTTATTCAGGGGTTGTTCACCTCTTTTAAGGACATGGTGCAGAAGGAGATGCAAGAGCGTGTTGATAAGGTCGATACTGAGGTGGTTAATATCAAAGAAACAATGTCTCAGTTTATGGCTCCTTCAGATGCACTCGGGAAAACCACAGCAGCTGAGATCCCGACACCTTCAGGACCAACTGGAAAAGATCAAGACAACTCTTCACAGAGTCCGGGTCCTTCATCAACATTAATGCAAGATCAAGCTAAGTCATCACAGACTCCACGTCCTTCAGCAGCAAAAGGAAGAGCCAATGTGAGTGTGGATCCAATTGCGGTTCGTCGTAGTCCTCGGACAGTGAGAAAGGTAACAACAACATGAAGCTTTGTGAGATTATGTGTGGGTTGAGTATTCTAAGTACTTTTGACAAGGTCGCTATCTTTTGTTGTAAGTTTTTGTGTCGTTTGTAATGTACTTGGTAGGTTATCGGCTTGTAAGTTTGTGTGTGGTTTGTAATATATTTGGATTGTAGCTTATCGCAAACTTATGTATTATAAGAATGTTCACTTTTTTTAGTATTAATGCTATGGTTGGTTGTATTAACAGGATGACAGTGAAATGTTGGAGTTTTTGAAGAATCTAACAAAAACCAAGAAACATGTAGACAAGAAGAAGGGGACCCAAGAGTCTTTACAAAATGCCAGGGGAGATCTTTCTCAAGCATCACATGTTAAAGGTTTCGATCCTTCACAAAGTCTCAATGACGACGAACAACCGGAATGGGTTACTCCATTATCTACGTTCAAGCCTACGGACTAGATACCACCTAGTCTCAAAGATATGGAACTCCCTGAGGACCGCATGAATGACACTGATTACAATCTAGTGTTTGTTGCTGAGGATCAATGGGCCAAAGTGACTGAGTGGTTCACAACTTCCTGGTTAGTTTATATTGTTTTTTAGTGTTAAAAAAATTGATCCTTGTGTAACTGAAGCTT
>CAJHQP010012722.1:0-11272 GCA_905132765.1 Moricandia arvensis | reverse complement strand
GACACAAAATTAACCTCATGTTATAATTTTATATATATTGTTATACTTATATTATATTAATATTTATCAAAGTTATTGTATTCGTGAAAGAATCACTTACGTGAAAAAAAAAATAAGAAAAGAAGAAACATATCAGAACAGAAGAAGATGTTATTATTATTGTTCGAACGAAGCGTCAGTAAAAATATCGCATTACAACTTTTTATATAGAAAAATTTCGACAATTATTACTGTGAGTTTTAAAATGATATGGGCTTCATATCAATTCGTACACGAAAGTGTTGCTGATTTTAGTAACACTCTCCATTAGAGATCAATATCTTATGTATTTCATCTATTATTGTCTTAGTAAAAGCTTTTTTTGGAAAACCTAGTGGGAAACTCATAGTAAGGCAAAAAGAGTACAACTCATAAGCTTTCCCTCGAATAGAAAATCGTTACAGGTCTTGCTGATGACGTATTCCAATGTTGTAAACATGTTTTTGAATGTCGTAGTGGGTAGTGACTTCGTAAATAGGTCTGAAGCATTATCACAGGATCGAACATACCTCATTTCAATTCTTTATTCTTCTCGAGTTCTTGGGTTTATGAGAAGAACTTCGGTGGAATACGTTTGGTTTGGTCACTTTTGATGTATCCTTCATTTGATTGAGCGACACATGCTGCATTGTCTTCATATATGATGGTCGGTTTTGAGTTGATGTAGATCCCACTACTTAATAGGATGTGTTTGACTTATTGATCAGAGCCAAACACATTCTCTGCTTGCTTCATGGTGAGCAAGTATTTCAGCATGGTTCGAGGAAGTGGCTACAAGTGTTTGTTCCTGGGATCACCATGATATAGTAGTTCCTCCAATTGTGAAGACGTATCCTTTTTGTGATCGAGCTTTATGGGAATTAGATAAATATCATGCATCTTCAAAGCCATTCATTTCTCCATTTGAATTGTTCGGATAAAATAATCCTTAATCAATCATTCCTTGGAGATATCGAAAGATATATTTTATCCCACTCAAATGTCTTTGTGTAGGAGATAAGCTGCATCTTGCCAAAAAATTAACGACAAACAAAATATCAGGCCGAGTATAGTTTGTAAGATACATAAGTGCTCCTATTGCACTTAAATATGGCACATCAAAGACCAAGTTTATCTTCATTTTCTTCATGTGGTAGAGATAATTTGAGGCATTAAGTGATCTGACGACCATAGGAGTACTAAATGGATTTGCTTTGTCCATGTTGAATCGTTTCAACACTTTTCCGTTTATGTAGACTGGTGTACAAATATACCCTTTTGAGAATGCTCAATTTGTAGGCCAGGACAAGACTTTGTGTGCCCGAGATCTTTCATATCAAATTCTCCCTTTTAAATAATTAGATGTCTTTTGTATTTCTTATTTAGTCTCAATAATATTTAGGTCATCACATATACGGCAATGATAACAAATTCAGATGATGTTTTCTTGATGAAAACACATGGGCATATAAGGTTGTTTACATATCCTTCTTTAGTTAGATGTTCACTGAGACGATTATACCACATGCACCCAGACTGTAGTAAGCCGTATAATGATCTTTGCAATTTTATTGCACATAACTCCTTAGGTTTAGAACTTAATGGTTATGGCATTTTAAATCCTTCGAGATTCTCATATAAATATCACTGTCCAAGGATTCATATAAATATTCTGTAACGACATCCATTAGACGCATCTTTTGATTAGCCCGCTAGACTCATCAAAAATCTAAATGTGATTGAATCCATAACAGAAGAATATGTTTCTTCATAATCGATCATAGGTCTATGAGAAAATCCTTGAGCTACAAGACGAGCCTTGTATTCATTATTTCGTTTTTCTCATTTAGTTTCTGAACAAAGACCCATTTGTACTCAATTGGTTCTATAGCTTCAGGTGTGATTATAATAGGCTTAAATGCCTCTCCTTTGTTAAGTGAATCATGTTCGACTTGTATTGCATCTTTCCATTTTGGTCCAGTCACGTCTCTTTTGACATTCAAAGATAGATTATGGTTTTGAGTTATCACTCTCTTCAACTATTTCCCTTGCAACAAAGTAAGAGAAAAAAAATCATCAACACCATTCACTTTGTTTCGATTCCATATTTTTCTATTATGGATGTAATTACTAGAAATCTGATGATTTGCTTCAGAATCATGATGTTCAACATTGTCATCACCTTATTGTTCGTTTCTTCTAACTTTTCTGATATATTTGAAGTATTATTTTCTGTCTCCTTTCTTTTTCTATGATTCTTATCCTTAGACCCAGTAGGTCTACCACGCTTCAAGCGTATTTTAGATTCTTGTGTATTCTCTTCTATTCCACATTCATGTGCATTTTCTATACGAGCATGAGCATTTACAACTGTTATATGTGATTTTGTAACCTATTTGGTGTCTACAAAAGCATCGGATAGTTGATTTGCGATGCTTTGTAAAAGCATAATTCGACGGACTTCTAATTCTGATTGTTTTGTAGGAGGATCAAGGTGCAGCAAAAATTGTACACACCATTTGATACATTTTCCTACTTGTTTTGATTTTCTCCCCTAGAGCTGAGAATATTTTTTCATCAAAGTGGCAATCAGAAAAACGTGCCGTAAATACGTCACCAGTTTCCGGTTCTAGGTATCTATAATCGATGGAGATTCACAACCAACGTATATCCCTAACCTCCTTTGAAGTCTCATCTTTGTAGTTGGGAGGCGCAATCGGCACATATACACGCAACCAAAAATTCTTAGATGATAAATATTTGGTTCTCGTCCATATGCTAAATGTATTGGAGAGTATTTGTGATACGCACTTGGTCTCACCCCAATAAGTGCTTCTGCATGAAAGATAACATGTCCCCACAAAAAAGTTGGAAGTTTAGATTTCATGATCAATTGTCTTGCAATCAATTGCAGACGTTTAATTAATGATTCAACCAAACCATTTTGTGTATGAAAATGAGTAACAATATGTTCAACATCAATTTCAGTTACGTACAATAATCAGTGAATGATTGGGAGGTAAATTCACAAGCGTTTGCCTAGTCTAACTCTCTTTATCGAATAATCAGGAAACTGAGCTCTTTAGTTTGATTATCTGAGATAACTTTTTTGCAAATGCCACATTCCGAGAAGACAATATACAAATGTGTGACCATATACTCGACCCGTTGATCATTACCATAAAATAATAGAATGCAAGGTGGATTTATAGAACCACAAATATCGCCTTGAATTCGTTTTAAGGATCTTTGGTAACTCTTTATCTATTTTTGTTGGCGGTGGTCTTATAATCAACTTTTCGAGAGAACACGCAGTACATGTCATTTTCTCCCCCTGATAAACTTCTTCGAGTTTCAGTGAATGACCATGTGAGTTCTTGATGATTTTTGGCATCATAGTGGTGCCTGGATGACCAAGTAGATCATGCCAAATGTGATTCGATGGCACTTATATATGTATGATGCAAACCAGATATAGTTTTTCCATCACCTTTTGTTTTCCCGATTTCTCAAGAGTTAAGATACATATATTTATTTCCATCCTTGTAGACTGAGTATCAAATCCTTGAACATATATGTCGTTAAAAATCAACAAATTCTTTTTAGAATTTGGAGAAAATAGTGCATTTTTTATTGAGAATATCGTTCAAGTTAGACAATGTGAAATAAGCTTTACCAATCCCTTCAATCAAGTCTGCAGGACCTGATATTGTGTTAACAATTATATTTGTTGGTTTTAGTTCAGAAATTTTTTTATGTGTTTCAGAATAGTGTGATGTTCCACTATTTGGTATACAAATATCTCTACCATTGATATTGGTTGATGTTCCATTTGTAATGTCCATTTTTGAGGAAAAAAAAAGAATTAACATAAGATAATAATATTCATAGAATATTATACATCATTACCAAATACTAAACACACAGTAATTATACATAAAAAACACACAATAGTTATACATTAATCTTCCACAAGCTATTTATGGTATAATTCTGGAATTTCAAGAGTCACATGATAGGGATTTAAGCTTTCGTGTTAGCGGTCTCTTCAAAATCATACTCAAAGTTTGTAGCATCGAGGTGTGTTGTACCCTCATAATGTTTCTCAAAATGTACCTCCCTTTCTTTCCCTTTGACGGAGTCCTTGTATAGAGCACAAAGGTGTGCAGGGGTACGACATATACGAGACTAGTGTCCCTTAGTACCGTATCTGAAACATGCATCTTCTCGCTTCTGGGAGGTATTTCCTTGGTGATATTTTCTCTTAGGGGATTGCTCAGAGAGGAACCACTGGAATGACGTCCTATCTTGTGGATTCTACTTTCGTCCACGTCCACGATAATTTTGACAGCCACGACCCTGACCTTGAAAAGCCTTATTTCCTTCACTGGTTTCTTCGCATCTAATGCGTTTGCTTCAGGGAATTGCTTTAGAACCAGTTGGACGAGTCATGTGATTATTGATCAGAAAGTCGTTGTTCTTTCTTCTATGAGAAGCGCTACAATCAAATCCAAAAATTTAGTATATCCCCACAACTTATACTGTTGTTGCAGGGTGATGTGGCTCTTGTGAAATATGGTGTATGTCTTCTCAACCTTTGAGATTCGGTGATGATTTCACCACAATATCTCAATTTGACCACAATGCCTAGCATAGCGGAATTGTAATTCAACACTTTGTCAAAATCTTGAATCTCAAACTTTGCCATTCATCTCAAGCAAGTGGAAGTGTTATGTCTTTCTGATTTTTAAAACGATCTTTCAGAGACTTCCATAGCTCTTTAGGATCTTTCATGTTGGCATAGTCATAAATAATACTTTTTTATAGGTGTCATCTAAGGAAGATCGCCGATTTAGCATTTTCTTGAGGCGTTGAAGTATTATTCTCTCTAAAGGTATCAGATAAACTAAGAGATTCAAGAAGAAGTTCGACATTTGTAACCCACTAAAGTAGTTGGTACCAAGGATGTCTAGAGCGGGAAATTGGAGCTTCTCCATGTTTGCCATTGAATTTCTAAAATCAAATAATAATAAAGAACATAATTAGAATTATTATTTCCTTGAAATATTTGAGGTGCATGGAAAGCATTGCGGTTACAATAAATACAAATGCATAAAACATCAAAAAATAAAATAAACACATTTCCTTCGGGAGAGAATTCTCCAACGAGCAAACTATAGAAAGCAACCGATAAAAATCCAATTACAAGAACAAAAATTGGATTAAACCTTTTTTGATGAATGAAAATCAATGTTTTGTATAATATATATTGAAGAGATATGAAATAAAATGAATGGATTGTAAGTGTATTTATAGATTTTAAAACACTGTTCATTAGATATTAACTAGCCGTTCAAAAAGTAATATTTTTTTCAAATTTATTTACGACCGTTGGAAGTAAAAATTAGATAAAATTAATCCTAAACTAAAGAATTATAAAATTTATCATTTTAAACATAGATATAAATATATGTGCATCCTTTAATATATTTAGTTATATATGGTGATAAAATTTATTTGAAATCAAAAGTACTAAGAAGATCAAATATGTAAAATAATAAATTATGATATCATAGTCATCTATTATAAAATAACAAATTAAATGTGTAGGCGGTATACTAGCCATTATGATGCCTTAAGCAACCATTGTAAAATTAATAATAAGAAGCAGGGCGGCATGACCGCACTCAGGTAATCATAAACGTAACAAATTAATGGAGGCCCCACTCCAACCTTAATAATCAAAAGAAAAGATTTAACAGTAAAGTGATGTGCTGATAATGTGTTATAATTTTACTATATATTTTTTTAATTTATATTATATTTATAAGTATGTACCAAAATTATTGTATTCGTGAAAGAGTCACGTATATAAAAGAAGAAATAAGAAAATAAGAAGCATACCAAAAAAGAGAGAAGATTTTGTTATTATTATTGTCCGAAAAGAGCGTGGTAAAATGATCGCATTACAAACTTCTTATATAGAAAAGATTTCGACAATTTTTACTGTGAGTTTTAAATGATATGGACTCCATATTAATTCTCACACGGAAGTGTGCTGACGTTCGTAACACATCATTTATTTTGGGAGTTGATTACTTTCATGGCCAATCTTTTCTTTAGCTTACGTTTATAGTCACTTCTTACATGTAAAGGTACTTTGACATGGGCAAGAAATAGAACTTAGACAACTATACCCTTAATGAGTACAAGAATGGATTATGTCAGATCATCAGTTGTATTTATATTTATGTTATTATTTTTCTTATCTCATTCTAGGTTTTCATTTACTTTTTTTTTTCTCAAAATCAAAAAAAAATCATATATATAATAGCACACTTTTCTCTCTATCTAATGTGTCCACGTCAGCCAACTAAATCATCCAATCATATGTTGCCAAACTGCCATGTCATTTGTATAATCTCAAACCTAGCCGACGTTTTGCTCCTTCTTCCTTTGATCTCTTATTCGCAGCTTACGAAAACCAGAAAGTTTAAGCGTTTCACTATATCTCTTCATATCCCTTACAACTAAATATCATCTTTAATAAACCAGTTGAGCTTCTAAATGTCTCCCACCACTTCATCTTTAATATATAAGAAAAAAATCATGTGAAAGCCGATATACTACGCACACCTTATTCCTACCACATATTCTAACACACCTAGAACAACAACAGGTTCCAAATTTTCGCTGAAATCAAAAGATACATGTTCTTCAGTGTTCTTCATGTCCGCATCCTAGAGATTGATTTCAGATTTTTCCTTCTAGATTTGAATCTTCATGGTAAAACTCTTGATTTTCTCTAGAATCTTGTAGTTTCTAGAGATCGTTACAATTTTAAGACTTTGTTGATCCAATCTAAGTTTTTCCCTTTTCTGTAATGAATAATTTCAAAACTTTCTAAACAACTGACCGTGTTTATTAACCACTACGATCGGAGCGACTGACAAACGACATTTAGTCTTTCGGATCAAACAAATTAATGATGTCCCTTATGGCATGAGGTTTGGAAATTCAGATTCTATTTTTCGCTTTAATCTTGATCAGGAAATGGAGATTCTAATTCTCCAATTAAAGTTTCCTTTTGATAACTTATTTAATTAATTACTTCTTGGCTTTGTTTCAGTTTTGAAACTTGAGTCTCCACTTCTTGAATTTCATATGAGATAAGTATAAAAACAAGAAAGAATGATGAAAAGATCTTCAGTTGTTCACAAGATGAAACATAGTTTCTGTGATATCACTAACTCTCAAACTCCAAGAGGAGCTTAATCTTCAAGAAACCGGTTTAAAGCCGAGTGCACAAGTAAACCGGATGATGAAGTTGACATCTCATTGTAAGTCTCCTAACTTTCGATCTCATTGTCTTAAATAATTGATTGGATTCGATTTTGGTTTTATTTTAGATTTCAGGAGCTGTAAAAGTATTTTCTTTAATCAGTAAAAAACGTACAACAACTGAGCTATGCGGAGACGAGTTGTACATGATGGATTAATTCAGGGATCGATGCACCAAAGAAAACTATTTTTTTACATGAGTAAATTTAGCTAGAAAACAAGGTGAAGTCAGAACTTTACTGCCTGTATGCTCACATGTTTTGGGCAGTTCTTTCACTTCTTGTTTAAGAATGAATATGTTGCAGGCAAAAGAACCAACGAGGTATAACTTGCATAATTTTTTTTGGGTTAAGGCCTAATGTTATGGAACAAGAGGTTTTGGTTTCTGTACAAGTTATTTCTAAATTACCTTATAAACTTATATATTTAACCAAAACAAACGTGGAGACGCTTATACTATAATCTTTAGATATGATTGCATTTACTTTGCAAGCTTACGTGCTGTATTTCAAACCAAAGTTGGATGTATTTATGATATTATTCACAGTTTTCGATCAGAAGAGGTGTGAAACACCACCCATAAATGCACTAACAGCTGAAAACGTTACATATGCATCTATGTTAGGTATATTTGAATATTCGTCAGTCCATTATGTTTCGGTCAGATGTTCCTTTAATGGCAAACTGATTACGATTTGGAGCAAAAATTTTGAAATACATGGTGTAGACATGGAAAGAATCTGAGTCTGAAGGAACCTTTTTTCTTCATTGCTAACACATGAATGTTTTCTAGCATTTAACCATGACGTCTGTTTACAATATTATTTTTCCATTAGTATCATGTAAAGAATGGAAAGAATTTTTCTAGCGATTATTGGTTTTGTAGAATTCGATCTAGCAGTGATGTTACAATTCAAATATAATAATTTGTGACTTTGGTCTCTTCCAAACTTGAGTTGAATTGGATGTTTGACTTACTGGAAGATGTTGAAGGTGAAGAACTGCATTCAAGGGTAGAGCTAAGCTTTGCTTTACATAACATGCAACGTGGGGGTTTGATCTAAACAACTTATTCATTATGTTTAAGAAATGATATCAAACAAAAGATGCTACTAGTGGTAAAAACCAGTGAGCAAGCGCACCTGTTTCTGCAAGCTACGAAGTTGATGTCAGTAGATCACGCAACACACCTAGCTTGGAAGCCAAAAGGAAGAGCCACAAACGCCCCGTGTTGTGAAAGTTGGAAGAGTAGGCAAGCGGCATTTCCGCTCTAATTTGTTCTCGTTATTACAAACTATACCTTACGTGATTTCTCGTTTGTTTTGTGTTTTCCATTTTTAGCTTTTTTAAAAATTTACTGCAACCAAGCTGCCAACTTGGCAACATGTTATTACATTTTTGACTAAGGAACGCTAGACCGGGTTCTATTTACATATTTGAAAACAATCATCTAGATTTAGTTTCAAGGAATGATACATTCAAGTTGTAGCGTCAATAGACATATACTGCAACTTTCATACAAGCGCAAAAATCCAAAATCTCATCAGGCATATCCAGCACCATTGAATCTTAAAACAACATTCTACCTGCCTTTACTCCTCCGCTTGAGCAGGCAACAACAAATACAACGGTCCGGCATTGCGCGCGGGGCCTTGGCCCTAGTATAAAGAAATAATTTTCACATAGAATTATCTAAAAAATTCTCTATTTTTAACATTTATTTCATTATATATATTATATATATATTAACATTTATTGTTCATATATATATATATATATATATATTTGAAATAGGCACAAATGTGGACAATAGAGATTATAGACAAGTTATGGACGATGGAGTACCGAAAGTGTGAACCATGAATACCTTAACATGAATACAGAGTTATAGATGGGGAGACACGACAACTGAAATTTGTGGCTGAAATGTAATGGAAATTAACGGGATCATGAGTGGATAGAAAAAGTTTGTGTTGTTGTTAGAGTGTTGAGACAACACCTAAAGCCTAGCTGTTTGATGTGGACGATGGAATTAACATGGCCGTGAATAGTTTGATGAAAACATGTTGCTCGCACTGAAATGTTTTGATGAAACATGTTATTGCAGATTTGATGAGGGACTGTTCTTGTGGACGGGTTCATGTTCTTGTGAGGCCGGGTTTCCACTGTTCTCGTAGTGAACAGTTCACTTTAAAATAGTTTCACGCTATTAACACCAAGCTCCTTCTCTGATAGTTCTGATCTCCACAACTATACAAATACAGACTGTTTTTGAAATATTGAATTCTTCACATGTTGTATAACTCGTCATCGGATACTTGTAGCACAAAAAAGTGTGAATGCTAGGGTATAGTAGTCTCTTTTAATAAAATAATCAGATACATGTATATATAAATTGATTACGAGACAACTTATCAAATACAATATAGTGTTTAACGCTAAACATGCAGATTTATCACATATTTGCTGTCTGTTTTTGTTCGGGGTGTAAAGCAGTAACGGTAAAATCGTAATTATAGTCATCTTCTTCTTTCAGATTGTTTTTCTTCTTCTACAACATTTTCATGGCCGACCATAGCATATTGTCACAATACATCAAAAATCACGTTGTTCATGTTTTTTTTGAGTTAAATTTATAGATCTATATGGTTACGTTTGATTTTAACCACTAAATTAAAAAACATCCTAATAACCCGATTTTTTTGTGCCGAATATGGGCCAAATCAAAATACTTTACCCACCTTAGAAAATTTCCAACCGCCACACAATATCTTGTCTCAGACGCGTTTTTGAGCACTGGACACTCAATACTAAAGCAATCTCAACACAACACGACATCCCAATGGACTTTGCTCAAACTTTCGAAGGACAGAGCCTTCCAACTTCACACGGGTTTGGATGAAGGGCGCCATGGGGCACGTAGTGGGGTTGATGTTCGTCTTCGATACATGGAATGGTTTAGGAATCTTAATATTTATCTTCTAGGCGTTAAAAGTTGGAAATTTGAGATTTTTATTTGAGATGAAGTTGTAATTTTTTTTTTGAAGAATTTAGGGTTTTCGCGACTTCTAGGAGGAGAAAGGAAAAAATATACTTTTTAATTGGAAAACATAAGGAGAAGTTGGTTCAGTTACCTTATATTTAGTTTAGTGACATTGAAGTCTTTTTGACATGAAATGTGTGTCTTCAGCACAAAGTGGTCTAGAGTGTAATATAAAAGTGGAAAAGTGTAAAAAAATTGTGAACCAAGTAATACCTATATTGGATAAAATATTAAGAAAGTAACTATGTAATATGATAAAAAAATTGAATTATATAAATATTGAATATCTGCCAAAACCGAGAAATGTTAAAATGGTTATATTAAAAAATAATATCAAAAAAAATCAAAGTAAAACCGGTATTTGTTCAGTTGTTCTCTAATATCTTTCGCATTTTTGGAACTTACTCACCGCTTGCAACAATAGGTATCTTGAAATTTCTCATCCAATCTTAAACACTCTGAAAAAAACTACATAAAGACGTTGAAAAGTGAAACTTATAGAAGCTTCTTATGAATTTTGTTGGGGCTGTGAAGTTTGCCGGACAGATAATTTTCACAAGACAATCATGACTATCGTGCATCTATTTGATCCCACCAGCAGTTATAACATGTGGCTTCCACCACTCCACAAGAAACAAAATCTGGAAAAAAACTTCCTTTCTTCGACATCCTCTAACAAGAACCAAAAAAAACACTAGATCTGAGATCTCTTTTCTTAGAACATCATCTGGTCCATCATAGCTTACATCATTCTCCACGCTGCCACAGTGCTGGGAAAAGAGATTGTTTCGAAATTAAATGCTACCTTAACATCTTTAGATTATATCAAAAATAGAAGAAAAAGTAGAAAGAAAACCAAATCTTTTACAC
>CAJHQP010012721.1:0-11278 GCA_905132765.1 Moricandia arvensis | reverse complement strand
ATAATAGTTGAGGTACTAATCGGCCGTTTTTCCTCTAGGATTCCTCTAAAAATGTACTACATTGATTAGTATTCTTCTTTGCTGCCAAGTGCCAAGTTTAGCTTATAAGAGAAAGAAAACTAAAGAAAACAAGACTAGGAAAAAACACTGCTGCAGGCTTGAACTAGTTGGTTAAACCAATGCAAGGAAAATCACAGTACGAAAGATAAACGAATAAACCCACACATATAGACACATCAAGGTTCGACACTTCTGAGTTCATCAGATAAACAGGAAAGAAATACCAACGAAGTCATTACACCAGATAATACCAAAGCTTTTAGTGCATAAACCAAAGTAGTAATACTTGCAAAGCAACCACATAACTGAGAAAGATAGCTGGACAACGATATAACAACCTACACCGAGTAACAACAACACTTTTACACACAATATGAAGCTATCGGTTTAAAGTTTTCTCAGTGATGGGGATAACCGGGAGGCGGGTAAGATGCAGGCGGGTAACCTTGAGCCGGCGGGTAAGATGCAGGCGGGTAACCTTGAGCCGGCGGGTAAGATGCAGGCGGGTATCCAGCGGGAGGAGGGACGGGTTGATCAAAGCGGGACATCTGCTGAGCCGGTGGCACCCCCATTGGCTGAGATCCAAATACTCCATCTCTTTTGTCCATTTCAAGCTTGTGTTGTGTCTACAAGAAGAAGAAGATTGGGTTTTGTTTATATATATACCATAAGAAAACATAGTTTCATAATCTAAGAGATTAGTTTCTAGTTCTCTCTTCCTTGTACCTGCATACACGCGCAGACCCTGCAAGAAAATGAAGACCAAAGTTTTAGCAATGGGTGAACATGAATATACTAGAGGATAAAATGAAAAAATCAAAGGAAGAGTAAATACATACGTGCAGTAGACCATATCGGCACAGCAAGAGAGTATCTGCGAAGCTTGAGAAAGTTCATCGCTACCAACAAGGCAAGCGACAATAGAGAATATGCAAGCGACTTGGCTTAGGCAGAACATAAATCCCTGCAAAACGCCCAGGATGAGATTTGTCTTGATATTCACACAAATAATACATCCTGTGTAAACTAGAAGAAGAGTATGAGAGTACAATAATGCAGTTGTCGCATTGTGTTGTCTGAATATTGAATTCATCCTGCAGAAGAAAGCGAGTAGAGGCCACCGAGTTTCCAAAACAGAGGAAAACCTGAAAATCACACAATTACAGGTTGCTTCAAACAAATGTCGAATCAAAGAATCATCAAGAAAATCTACTATTGAGTTATTGCAAGCTGATTACTCATGCCAGCAAGTTTTACAAGCCAAAAAACATTCAGTTCATTGGTAAGGCTGTCGTCTGTCGAAGATAATGTGATCACTGAGTCAAATGAAATGAGCAAAGCAATCCGAATAAAGAGCATAGAAACACACAAAAAGCCAGGAGCTAGTTTGGAAAAAGGCTTCGAGAGAATTTAAGGTATTCATAATAGAACAAACGCCAAAGTAGCACAGGGAAAAGGATACTCAAGAAAAAAATGTCTATATCATAAGCTATTTATATTATGTTCATCCAAACAAGTGGTCTTATTCACGAAATGGAAGACAGACCTCGGTGGCAAGGCAGAGTTGAGGGCATTTGCTTTCTCCACACCTCCCACTACAAGGCATATATCCAGCACAACAAGTATACCTACCAACAAAAAATAACAGAAAGACTCACAAAATCTTAGCAAAGGAAGAAATAAAGAAGCTTGTCATACCAATACATAGATAAGAAAGTAGTTGATACCTAGACATGTCATTGTAAAGTGCTCTTCTCCGAAGCAAGTAAGAAACACACGGTCCACTACAACAGCATATAAACAAAGAAGAACAATATCAACTGTGTACCAAAAACATACAGAGAAACAACAACAATCGTTCAAATAAGAGTGTGAACAATTGTCTAGTTTGTATGTATCAATCAATCAATACTTAAACCACGGAAGCATATGTTTAAACGGATTCACTATTTGCTACTTTAATTGCTAAGACGAACGTAACTGAGAGTATTATTTACATATGATTCGATAGCAAAACCCTAATGGCTTATAAAGCAACAACTTACCACACGCACGACAAGCAACAATCTGCACACACATAAAAAAAAATTATTTGGTTTAAGATAGATAAATCGAAAAGAGAGTAAAGGGAAAGTGAGAGAGAGAAAAAGAGATTTTACAGGGAGTGTCGGCTGTGACGGTGCCCATGAGATCGGAGTGCCATAAGTTCCGGTAATCCTGCCGGAGCTTCATCTTCTCGACCTTATCCGCCATTGCTGAAAGAGATCCAAAACCCTAAAGCAGCATCAGTAAGCTATAGATCCAAAATCAGTTAACGATAAAATAGATCTGATATATATTATTCTTTACGCGGAACCTTTTAAATTGAAACTGAAACTGAGACTTGTCTATCGTCTCTTCTCTTTCTCTTTTCAACGAAGAAACTTTAAAATCAAATTACTTTCTTTGATTAATCAATAACTTTGACCTCAACCTTTTCCTTTGGTGACCTCGGATTTAGCAAACTCGGGCTTTGATTGGTTCGCATTTTGTCCTTCGAGAATGCTGATTTTTCTTTAATATCTTTTTATTTGTTTATTTTATTATTTTTGGACAAAAAATGTTCAAATCAGAAAACAGTCCATAAGATGCGGACCTTAGGCCATGTTCAATGCGGGGTTCTTAACTTTTAATTTTTCATTTTTTCGTTTTTTTTTTTTACTTTACGGCTAAAAACTGGCTCTTAAACTCTTATTTAAGAGCCGGTTCTTAGTTTTTCTTAGTTAAAAGCTAAGAACCGGCTCTTAACAAAAGTTAAGAACCCCACCTAAGAACCCTGCAATAAACATGCCCTTAGAATGTTCCGCTGAAAAACACTAAAAGGGTGTATTGATTTTAATAAGACTATAGATTTACCTGGGCTACGCCCGAAATTATACGAATATGACTAAATATATATATATATATATATATATATATATATATATATATATATATATATTAAACGTACATTATATTTATGTTATAAATATATAAATAGTATTTTATCAAAAAATATAAATAGTAAACTGAATATGATTTTGTAAATGAATTAAATATAAGTGAAATTCACTAAGTATGGGATAATGAACAAATATGAAATGAATAAATTTTTTATTAAATCTTAGTTATTATCCAAATATTTTTTTAACTTACATATTTAGGTTATTATGAAAATATTATTAATCGTAATTGATTTATTTTTATTTTAAATCACTAAGCTTGCATTTCTTCACTTACAATTTAGTTTAAATTACAATATTAGAAAATATTTATGGTGTTTACAATGTATGTATACCAACCTTCAAAATTGACATCAATCTTTATTTAACAATAAATTTAAAGTGTATAAACTTACATAGATCATTATTTAAAAGTAATAACTGTAAAACTGATTATATACTTTATTTTTACACTTATGTTGGTTCATTACCAAATTTCAAAAAAAAAAAATGATAAATAGAGTGTCGTTTTCCTGTATTTTCCTTTTCGTTTATTCATGCGTGCAAACAATTCACCAGCGGACTCTCTTGCTAAGAGATCATTTTCGGATTAAAACCCATTTCTTTTTCGCGCTATGTGCGGTTTGCATATTTTAAATTTATTAATTTTTATTATATGAATGCTTTTCTCAATTTTGTATTTAGTTCTATTTTAAAATTTAGGTCTTATTTTACATATATTTTAATTGGTATTTTAATATTTTTAAAATTGTTACTATGTAAATAGATAATGTTACATTATTATTTACGGTCAGTGTAGGAAATATTTTTTGCTATTTTTAAACATAGTTATTAAATGTGATTAGTTTTCTTGACGTTAAACTTACATTCTTTTATATTAATTATTTTTTTTAAACAGAAAATGAATGTCTTCTTTTTCACACTGAAATTATTTTAATGGAAGAAACTCGGATGAACCGATACAAAGCCCAAAAAGATTATGGGAGTCCAAAGCCAGCAAAGTGCAACGACTTTACGAAAACAAAGCCCTCGTAAAGGAAACATAAATATATTACAAGAAATTCCAAAAGATCCTTTTGAACAATAGGTTCATACCAAAGTTGAAGAGCTCAAACGCTATTTAATGGCTATTTTATTTCAATCCTTTAGCACCTAAACCACATACATCTAAAATCACTTGCTCCACTCCCACCGTCCCTTAGCTTTGTCGCGTGTTTCAGCCCGTCCTTCTCTTGATCAAGGCAGTCCAATGCGTAGTTGTGATCATATCCGATACCAACCTCTCCTACAGACTCGTCTATCCATTCCTCCTTGGTGAAACCCGAGAGGAGTTCCTTTTCCCGACAAAATTTCGCCTGTAGGAATTGTGTGTTGATCCACATGGGTAAAATGCAGACCCCCAAATATGGATCATGTGGACAAGAACGTTTCATGAGTCTTTACGGTCACGTTCTAGTATGTATTATGAGCTAAGTTAACCAGAGTGCCTTTGTTCTCTGCAGCTGCACCAGGTCTAGTCTCATGAGCATTGCTGACATAAGAGTGTTTGTCGCCGTGACATAATGGACCAGGAGATGTAAGATAAATCATAAGAAAAGATATTTTCCGCAATGTTAATCCCATATATAGATGTAGAGATCTTCTTCTCCATCGGCTATGTGATATTTGAAAGCGATGAAAGGTCAATCAAACTGAGTCACAGCCAGACAACACAGCTACTCATGATCAAGAAGAGCAACCAGAAGAATCAAGAGACAATGAAGATCAACCAGCGGATGATGGAGCTACAACAACTGAGGAAACTGTCCAACCACTAAGAAGAAGCACTAGGATCCGACATACAAGAGTGTACTTCAACTCACAAGCCGTGGCACACCGTTCACAAACTCCATGTTCCTTAGTAGAGTTTCCTGCCAGCCACCAAGCCTTCATGACTAGTGTGGATCAAGAATTTATTCCAAGAAACTATGAAGAAGCTATGGAGATAGATGAGTGGAGGAAATCAGTGGAAGATGAAATTGGCGCCATGATCAAAAATGAAACCTGGTTTGAGTGTGAGCTTCCCAATGACAAGAAAGCCGTGACAAGCATGCTGCTGTTCACCATCAAATACTTAGCAAATGGGAAGCCAGAGAGGAAGAAGACACGGCTTGTGGCAAGAGGCTATACACAAGTATATGGAGAAGACTACCTTGAGACATTTGCACCAGTAGCAAAACTTCATACCATCAGGATTCTCTTGTCCATTGCCGTGAACCTAGAATGGGATCTTTGGCAAATGGATGTCAAGAATGCGTTTCTACAAGGAGAGCTTGAAGATGAAGTGTATATGAGACCACCACCTGGTATGGAAGGCATGGTAAAACCTGGAAATGTTCTAAGACTAAGGAAAGCTATCTACGGGTTGAAGCAATCTCCAAGAGCTTGGTACCATAAGCTAAGCACAACCTTGAATGGAAAAGGATTTACAAAGTCTGAAGCTGATCATACCTTTTCACCCTCACCAGCAATCAAGGAATCATTGCCATACTGATCTATGTAGACGACCTCATCATCACCGGCAATGATAAGAAAGGGATTGCATCAACCAAAGAGTTCCTCAAGGCAAGCTTTGACATCAAAGATTTAGGAGAGCTAAAGTATTTCTTGGGCATTGAGATGTGTAGATCCAATGAGGGTCTGTTCATGTCCCAAAGAAAGTACACACAAAAATGAAAAACATGTTCTTCCCCATTCTCATTCTCTCTCAAATCGCAAACTCCTTCTCTGATTGATCATCTGTCAAACTAGTACATTCTTCTTTGTATTACTTCCGCAATTAAGCCATTCTCACATGGTATCAGAGCTTACCACTCTTGAGACCTGATTATCTCTCTCATTCTCTAACATACTTCCGCAAACCCCTTCATCTAAGCATCCGCAAGAATGGAAACTCATCCAAAATCTCTATTCCGGTTACTCTCAAAGGAGTAAACTATCTCCTATGGTCTAGACTGGTGAAAACAGCCTAGGAGGAAGAGGTCTCTGGTCATACGTGACAGAAGACAAACCATCTAAAGAAACCGTCCAAGGAGGGGATGGTAAGGAAGTGGTGGTGGCTAGCAAGGACAAATGGGATCAGGAGGATCTCTTGGTGTTGTCCATCATTCAAAGCAGCCTTGAACCATCAATCTTGGAAGGTTACTCATACTGTGAAACTTCCAAAGAGTTGTGGAACACTCTTCAAAAGGTGTATGGCAATATTTCAAACCTGAGTAGAGTATTTGAAGTCAAGAGGGCTATAAACTCACTCCACCAAGAAGACACGGATTTAACCAACATTTCGGCAAGTTCCGAGCCTTGTGGGCTGAAATGGAGATGCTGAGGCCAAGCACCGTGGATCCAACTATCCTGAAGAAAGGAGGGAGCAAGACAAGGTGTTCGCTCTACTCCTCACACTGAACCCCGGCTACAATGACCTCATTAAGCACTTACTAAGAGCCGAGAAGCTACCAACCTTGGAAGAGGTGTGCTCTCATATTCAAAAAGAGCAAGGATCCGTAGAACTCTTTGGAAGAAGAGGAGACCTTGTGTTGGCAAACACTGCTGAAGGAAGTGCAAACAAGAGTTACTACAAACCGGATGACAAGAAAAGTTGGGTATGTGATCACTGTAAGAAGAAAGGGCACGGGAAGGACAAATGTTGGATTCTTCACCCTCATCTCAAACCACAGAAGTTCAAAACCCCTTACTATAATGCCAGAGCCAACTTCTCTGATAACATAAATGAATCAACTACTACTCGGTCCATGACATCCACTTCAAGCAACAATCATGCCGAGAAAGGAAAAGCACTTGCATCCAGCAGCACCGGGAGTGTAATAACCAACCAGGATGAGTCCATCAGGCGTTCTGACATTGAGAACCTCATCAAAGCCCTCAAAGATAACTCTGGTAACATTCTTGGGTACCTCTTTACATGCTTATCATACGGGTCACTCCTGAACGCTAGCACAAATTCAAAAATAACTAAACCCTTAGTAATTGATTCTGGAGCTAGCCACCACAAGATTAGTGACCAAGGATTGATTAAAAATATTGTTCCATCACTAGGAAATGTCCTTATAGCTAATGGCGAGATGGTGCCAATTAAAGGGATTGGTGAACTTAGGATATTTGAAAAAGATTCCAAAGCTTTCTATATGCCTAATTTCACCATCCAATTTGTTATCTGTAAAAAGAGTGGCTACTGATTTAAATTGCAATGTTACCTTCACGCCTAATGATGTCTATTTTCAGGATATTGAAACTAGTAGGTTACTTGGCAAAGGTGTAACCAAAGGAGACTTGTATTTACTTGAAGACACTATGCCAACAACCGATTTATCTATTGCTTTAAGTTCTTGTTTTAACTTCCCTAAAGATGTCATGTGGCATGCTAGATTAGGACATCCTCATTCTCGTGCCTTGAACATCATGCTACCTAGTAAAAAAAAAAAAAAAGTGTGTGAAGCTTGTATTCTAGGAAAACATTGCAGAACCGTGTTTCCTAAGTCTAGTACTATCTATGAATGTGCCTTTGATTTAATCCACTCTGATGTATGGACTGCACCTTGCACATCTAGAGAACTCCATAAGTATTTTGTGACATTTATAGATGAGAAAACTAAATACACATGGATCACTCTACTTAAATCAAAGGATAGGGTATTAGATGCATTCATAAACTTCCAAAATCATGTTTCTAACCATTACAATGCAAAGATAAAGATTTTGAGATCAGATAATGGTGGGGAATATACAAGCAATGCATTTAAGCATTACCTATCCAAGCACGGAATGATTCATCAAACAAGCTGCCCATATACTCCTCAACAAAATGGTGTGGCCGAAAGGAAGAACCGGCACCTTATGGAAGTAGCCAGAAGCATGATGTTCCACATGAACGTACCAAAAATATTTTGGGGGAGATGCCGTGATGACTGCCTGCTATCTGATCAACAAAATACTAACCAAGGTATTGCAGGATCAGTCGCCACATGAGGTATTAAACAAGAGCAATCCATCTATAGATCACCTTCGGGTATTTTGGTTGCGTGTGCTTTGTGTTAATACCAGGAGAGCAAAGGAACAAGCTGGAACCGAAGAGCACCAGAGCCATGTTTATTGGCTATTCACCTCAACAAAAGGGATACAAATGCTATGTACCGGAGACCAGGAGAGTCTTAGTATCCAAAGATGTGAAGTTGTTGAGTCAAAAGGTTACTATGAAGAAAAGAGCTGGGATGAAGTGAAAGACTTGTCGCCAATCTGCCTCAGACAGAGCTGAGAATTTAAGAAGAGTCATGGAAAACATTGGCATTACAATACCGAGAAGAGAAGCTGCAGTTCAGCCTCCATCCACCCGCCCAGACCCAACCGGAGAAATGGACCAGGAGGGACCTTTTAATGAAGGTACAGAGGACGCTCCTCTTGATCCTGAGGGGGGGAATCAAACTGAGTCACAGCCAGACAACACAACTACTCATGATCAAGAAGAGCAACCAGAAGAATCAAGAGACAATGAAGATCAACCAGCGGATGATGGAGCTACAACAACTGAGGAAACTGTCCAACCACTAAGAAGAAGCACTAGGATCTGACATACAAGAGTGTACTTCAACTCACAAGCCGTGGCACACCGTTCACAAACTCCATGTTCCTTAGTAGAGTTTCCTGTCAGCCACCAAGCCTTCATGACTAGTGTGGATCAAGAATTTATTCCAAGAAAGTATGAAGAAGCTATGGAGATAGATGAGTGGAGGAAATCAGTGGAAGATGAAATTGGCGCCATGATCAAAAATGAAACCTGGTTTGAGTGTGAGCTTCCCAATGAAAAGAAAGCCGTGACAAGCATGCTGCTGTTCACCATCAAATACTTAGCAAATGGGAAGCCAGAGAGGAAGAAGACACGGCTTGTGGCAAGAGGCTATACACAAGTATATGGAGAAGACTACCTTGAGACATTTGCACCAGTAGCAAACTTCATACCATCAGGATTCTCTTGTCCATTGCCGTGAACCTAGAATGGGATCTTTGGCAAATGGATGTCAAGAATGCGTTTCTACAAGGAGAGCTTGAAGATGAAGTGTATATGAGACCACCACCTGGTATGGAAGGCATGGTAAAACCTGGAAATGTTCTAAGACTAAGGAAAGCTATCTACGGGTTGAAGCAATCTCCAAGAGCTTGGTACCATAAGCTAAGCACAACCTTGAATGGAAAAGGATTTACAAAGTCTGAAGCTGATCATACCCTTTTCACCCTCACCAGCAATCAAGGAATCATTGCCATACTGATCTATGTAGACGACCTCATCATCACCGGCAATGATAAGAAAGGGATTGCATCAACCAAAGAGTTCCTCAAGGCAAGCTTTGACATCAAAGATTTAGGAGAGCTAAAGTATTTCTTGGGCATTGAGATGTGTAGATCCAATGAGGGTCTGTTCATGTCCCAAAGAAAGTACACACAAAAATGAAAAACATGTTCTTCCCCATTCTCATTCTCTCTCAAATCGCAAACTCCTTCTCTGATTGATCATCTGTCAAACTAGTACATTCTTCTTTGTATTACTTCCGCAATTAAGCCATTCTCACAAGGTCTTCCACAGTCTTTCGTGTGCAATGCAACGTCCCATAGCTTTTTATAAGAACCTTTGATACCACCTGCATAGTACCATTTATGTTCTTTCACATATATGATCAACTTTGCAAAATGCTATAGAATCATACCGAAAAAGCGAGAAGTGTTACGTACAGTGGACTCTACGGCGTGGTTTGGAGGCTTATTAATGGGAAGAGTGTAGTCAATTCCATTGAAACTAAACTTGTCGTCTTCGATCCAATTTGTCACACGGCCATCTATGCCTCCAAGATAGGGTGAGAGTTCTTTATATTTTATATATTTAAGAAGTACAAATTAGACACAAATTCATTAGACTATTTTTATGTACCACACAAGAGACCTGGCCATATTCTTACAATATGATCCAGAAATTAAGCAAACAAACCAAAACAAAATAGAAAAGGCAACCAAACCAACTGAAGATCCAGAAAAAGAAGGCAAAAAAAAAATTGCTGCCTATAATAAAACTATACGCCGCAATATTGGATATTAGTGAGAGACTGAGAACCCAAACTTGCATTTCATTCTTTGAACCAAAGTGAAAAAAAAAACAAACAACACAGAAAACAATAATAGTCAATGACAATGTCTCATTCACAATTGTTTAATCATCTGGCCCAAGCAATGTAAAAGCATATATAAGCACGGGTCTCATGTAATCCTCATATCTATAACTGCATTGTGTAAAATTCCAATGTTTGAGACTATAATTTTAACACATATTTAACATTCTGGATAGTTTTGTTTAAAATGCAATCGAAATAGTGAGCAAGGACTATGGCTGTGTTACGTTCTTGTTCTGACTAAAATGTTAAATATAAAAGTTAGGCTCTTTTCTTGGTTTCCGGCACAATAGCTGCAAGAGCTTTATTATTGCCTCTACCTCCACATAGCTGAATAACTAATATACCAAAAAAAATATATGCACTCGTAAAAAAGTTTCATAAAATGTCAAAAGAGTTTTATCTTCTGAAATAGCATGAAGAAATATGTCAGTTCACAATCTCAAGATAACTGCATGGATGTAGCCTTTGTGATCCATCCCAAGACAATTTTTCCATTTCTTTCCAGCAGTAAAGACATGAGATTGGGATGCACAGCCTTGTTCATTCATCTGTGATATAACCACCTAAAAAAGAGTTTGATATGTTCAGTTTTGTGGCCATAAACTCAATGCAACTCTTTCCGAGAAAAAAAAACAGATGAATGTTGTAACATATGCTGAATTCACAGTTTGAATTTCGCATCAGAGACTCAAGTCACTCAACGCGGAATTCCAAGCAAGAATATACAGTTCAATAGACCAACATTCACCTCATTACCATTTAAAAGATTTTGTAACGTGGATAGTTTTTGTTTAGTCCTTCTATCTTAGGCTATTCTTTTAATTCTAAGATCTTTCGGTCACATAACTAAATCTGGATCAGAGTATGTGTCACAAATACAAAAGGAGAATAACACAAATCAAAAGAAGCACTTACAAACCAAATTCTGGATCCGCCACGAAGCTATTGAAAACCAAAAGAAATTCAGTCAATGAATAAATTGTCAAAAACAATAAATAAATGAAACAGGAAAAAAGGTCATTCCTT
>CAJHQP010012720.1:0-11278 GCA_905132765.1 Moricandia arvensis | reverse complement strand
CTTCAAAGAAAGCAGCCTTGGATCTTCAAAAAGTTTCAACCTTGATCTTCTTCAACTTGATGAACACAAACCCAGATCTTGATGAACCTGGCTCTGATACCATGAGATTTTTGATATCTAAGAAGAAAAGTAACCAGAAAGAGACTAAGAACAGAGATGGAGTGGAAAGATTTGGTTTAGACTTCACGAAAAGAGAGAGATTGAGAGACTATGAAGAACATGTTTGGAGACTCGAAAAATAGAGAGAACTGTATGCTTTATTCGTCCACAAGGGGTTGCAATATATAGAGAGAGCTACAAGGGTTTTCAGAAAGTAAAGCAAGGGAAGGAGTGGCTCAGAATCGACCAAGGGCGCGCCTAATTTGAAAAGAGAGCTTCCTGGCCAAGTAAATGGCATCAGCATCTTTGACAAGATGCTGATCCTTTCCAGCCTTGTGCCAGCCTGTCGTGGAGAGCTTCTTCCTTTCCAACGGATGGATAAGGTTACTTGGCCAAAGGATCGCTTCTGGTAACTTCAAATTTACCCGGATGGTAAAACTGGTCGATAGCTTTTGGGTCGACCTTGTACGGCCTGTACGGCCTGTACGGCCTGTACGGCCTGTACGGCCTTGTACGGCCTGTACGGCCTTGTACGGACAAGGTCGACTCCTCCCTTCTCTTTTTCTTCCTTCTCTCTATTCAACCCAAAGTGTATACCTCAACTTAACAACAATATCCTACTACTTCAGTGCTTCCATTACAAGCCATCCACACACCTTGGCCAGGAGCTTCTCTCAAGTATCTTAGGATCCTCTCTGAAGATTTTAGTAGAAAAGAGTAGAACTTGTTTGTATGATCAAACAAGTTTTAGATGAAAGTGAGTATACAATCTGTTTCAGTAAGCAAACTGGGAGAGAAGAGTTCTTTCTGAGTGATTCTTTTTCATTGAATTATTACAAGCTCTGGTATATCTTAAATATATAGATAAAACCTCTAAAACAACTTGCCAAAACCGTGGGCTAATAATGAAAACCAGAGGTGCTTCTGAGCAGATAAATATCTAGCCACTTTTGTTGACTTTCTTGAGCTGCTTGCTTGCTTGTAAGCTATCTTCTTGTTGGGTCACGAAATGGGCTTCAGTCCTTCATTATCTTTGGTTTTCTCTTGGTTAGAGCCCAATGGATCACTGAAGCTGCTCTTCTTGGGCTCATTCTCCTTCTCAGCTGTACAGCCCAATATCAGTGAGGAGGTGTGTACTTGCTCTCTTTCAACATTCCCCTCAAGATTGGCTGGTGATATGATCCTGACCAGCAAAGGAACTGAGGAGATGGAACAGCTTGAACCAAAGCTTAAAGAAGAGAAAGATGGAACTGAAGACCAGCTTGAACCTGAGGAAACAAAGGGCAAGGACCTAGACGTGCCACTTGGTCCAATGACAAGATCCATGAAAGCAAGATTCCAACAAGCTCTTAACCAACTCTTATACACTATCCAGGGCAGTCTAGATTGTGCTTATCCAACCACACTGGTTGTGATTCAAGCCATCTAAGACATTCATCAAGAGAGGTGTTGTGACTTGCACTCTTTTCCTTTGTTTGGTTTTGTCCCATTTGGGTTTTCTGAACTTAGGTTTTTAATGAGGCTTGGACACAACACTCATACAAAAGCCTCTTGATGAAGCTAAGCCCATTTCTATCCTATTTTCGTCCAGAACTCTCTTAGGAGCCTTTTCCTTATTTTCAAATTTAAACTCAGTCTTTGTTTTAATTGTTTTGTGTGTTTCCAAGAAGCTGTGCATGTACAGTCTTCTTCTCTATATATTATGGACGAAAATGATCAATAAAATCATCAAACTTTCTATCAAAAAACTTTCTCTGAAACTTGTTTGATCAAAGCTTGTTTAAGTGTATTTCGGATCTTCATCCTTACATTACAAGCAAACCTAGATAGTCTAAGAGCCTTTCCGCAACTCTTAGAAGTATCAACTCAATCCTTTACTTGTTTCATCATCACAATCGTTGGAGAGCATTCAGGGACGTGATCCTCTCACCTAGGATCATATTAAGTGGTATCAGAGCAGATCTCCATCATCAGGTTGTATCAATTTGATTCTGCAGTTTTTAGACTTTTCACCTTCTCTGATCGAATCTATTCTAAGTCTAAAACCCTGTTAGAATCGTGTTTATCTGAGTCTAATCTACCTAAATCCAGTGCTGAATCTGTTCCTAATCGAAATTTTATTTCATAAATCATTTTAGGGTTCATAGAGATCATTGAGTCTGTTTCTGGTGCGATCCTGAGCAGGCCCAAACTAAAGGGATAGGATCCATGGTATGGTATAGCTAAGACACTAATCAAAGCTTGGCTGAATGGGTAGTTTAAAAGTCTCACTGGTGTGCTCTATGAGGTTCTAGATAGAGAGAAGAGAAGAACTCTTTGTACTGCCTTGAAACAACTTGAGCAAAGAGGAATTAATGAGATCAGCTTTCCAGGAGCTATGGTGATCACCCTTCACTTCCAAGTAGGCCTGTACAACAAGGAAAACAAGTCAAGAAGGTGCTGAATAGAGCTAGATTTGGAGTTAAGCAAAATAAGGCTTTTTGGGACCAAAAAGAGAGTTGCAACCAGAATCTTGATCCACTTTCTTTCTTGATGAACCAACAGGACGTGGACCTAAAGTCCATTAAGAGACACTCCAAGATCAAGTTCAAGTCGTGGGCTTAGCAAGAGAAAGGAGGAAGACCCAAGAAGAAACCAGCTTGTTGGTTTATTTCCTTTTATTTGTAATTTCAGTTTTATAAACCAAGATTTAATAGGATTAATAAACCAATTTCGATTAGGATTAGATTTCCTAAACCATTCTGGTTAAGGATTAGGTTTTCTTTTAGCTTAGGACGTTTTCTATTTATCTTGTACGCAGCTTTTGAGAAATCAATCGATCTTTTTATCAGAAAACTGTTTTTCTCTCTTCTCTTGCCTTTGGCGAGCTGAGACTTTGCTGGTGTGTAATATCCAGCTTGGGGTCTCTGGTTTAGTGTGTCATATCTAGATCAGTGTCCTTTGGAGTATCAGGAGTCGAGCCATAACTCTTGTGTCCCACATCGATCCACAAGCCTTGATACAGATCGAGTCTTTGATTCTCTGTTTGCAAGGATTATCTCTGTGATCCATTCTAGACACTAAGCAGGGTGATCCTGTGTCAGTGGAACAGAAAACCATCTTTAGAGCATCACATAGCTCTGAGGAGGAGACCATATTCATCATCTATCATCCACCCACGCCCCCTTCAAGTGATCCAGGGAGGGACAACCATTCCACGGCTACACCATTTGGTATCAGAGCCACTTGAAGGTTAGGGTTTGAAGTTTTAACCAAGGAGCACGAAATATATCAGTTACCTAGACATCTTCTATGTCTGGATATGAAGAGAAGTTCACAATCCCATCTTTCTATGGAAAAATTGATACAGATGCATACCTTGACTGGGAAAAGAGGATGGAGTTTATTTTTGGCTGCAAATACTACACTGAAAGAAAGAAGGTATGTATAGCAGTCACTGGACTCTGTGGAAGTGCATTCACTTGGTGGCAGAGAGTTGCTCAGACTAGAAGATTCGATGGAAAACCACATCCTAATTCTTGGGCTGAGATGAAAACCTTGATGAAGAAGAGGTTTGTGTCACAATGGAAACTTTCTGAACTAAAACCAGAAGCAGCAACAAAGCTTACTACTTTAGATCAGTTTTCCTGTGTGTTTGAACTACCATTAAAACAAGCTAAGAAAAGACCAGTGGTTCCTGCTCTATCACTGAAACAAGAGGAGGAAAAGGTGTATTATTCTGTAGTAGCTTCACAATCAAAACAGACTGCAGAAAGCCATCAAAGTGAACCAGAGCTTACAACTCTTTGTCTGAAACAAGAGGAGGAAGCACAGGTTGAGCCTGACCACGTGCCTGATCCAATAAAAGAAGAAGAGAGAATGCTTGGAGGGTCATCATCTAAAGCTTCTGTATTGCTCAGCTTGTTGGAGTATCTGAGAGTTGTCCAGGGCCTGCAACAAGTTGTTTTTGAACCTGGAGGAAGCTTGAGTGTGAGTAGAAGAAGTAACAACAATCTGGTTCAGAAAACAGTTGCATTTAAGCTTGAATTGCAAAGTTTCTTCACTCCTGAAAAACAAGATTTGAGGTCAAATCTTCTTGAAGGGAGAGATGATGGTGTGATCCTGAGTAGCTGCTATGAAAAGGGAAGAGAGTCAGGAGGTAACACGTTCTTGATCAGATCCCTAACTGATGAGAACAAGCTGAGATCCACAAAACAGAAACTTGTTGTGGCAAAAGAGACACCAAAGCTTGAGAATGAATATGGGGATCATTACATACGACCACCATACCTTATGCAGCATGAGAATCAAGTTATAATGAGCACTGGTCAAGATGTAATGAGAGACATTAGAGACATTCTCCTAAGCAGCCACAAGGGGCTAGTTCGGCCACCAGATCGATCAGCAAGGTTCCTGCTTGAGTTTGGAGCTCTAAATCTTTTATCCTATCAAGGAAAGCACAGAACACATGCTGAGACAGCCATGGTTGAGTCGTGCTTATGCAGTACATGGAGAGAAGGTTCTGCAGCAGCAGCTGGTTATGAATTAAATGGAAAGAACAGATTTCTTGCTCTAAGTTCTGTTTGCAGTAACATATTAAGGCACGTGAGAGGCTTGCAACACTTTGTCTTCAAGCCAGAAGAAGAGGTGTGTGTATGCGAAGACAAGAACCAGGGCGTGATTGATAGAGCAAGGAAGTTGAAGATGATTGAGCAAGGTTCCAAGAGCTTTCTGAAGCATGGAAAAGGATTGCAGTGCTGGGTATTTGATCCAGGAGATGATCATGGTTTTATCATCTTACAGGACTTGGATTTGAGGACAAATCCTTTTGAAGGGAGAGAGTATGGTGCGATCCTGAGCAGGCCCAAACTAAAGGGATAGGATCCATGGTATGGTATAGCTAAGACACTAATCAAAGCTTGGCTGAATGGGCAGTTTAAAAGTCTCACTGGTGTGCTCTATGAGGTTCTAGATAGAGAGAAGAGAAGAACTCTTTGTACTGCCTTGAAACAACTTGAGCAAAGAGGAATTAATGAGATCAGCTTTCCAGGAGCTATGGTGATCACCCTTCACTTCCAAGTAGGCCTGTACAACAAGGAAAACAAGTCAAGAAGGTGCTGAATAGAGCTAGATTTGGAGTTAAGCAAAATAAGGCTTTTTGGGACCAAAAAGAGAGTTGCAACCAGAATCTTGATCCACTTTCTTTCTTGATGAACCAACAGGACGTGGACCTAAAGTCCATTAAGAGACACTCCAAGATCAAGTTCAAGTCGTGGGCTTAGCAAGAGAAAGGAGGAAGACCCAAGAAGAAACCAGCTTGTTGGTTTATTTCCTTTTATTTGTAATTTCAGTTTTATAAACCAAGATTTAATAGGATTAATAAACCAATTTCGATTAGGATTAGATTTCCTAAACCATTCTGGTTAAGGATTAGGTTTTCTTTTAGCTTAGGACGTTTTCTATTTATCTTGTACGCAGCTTTTGAGAAATCAATCGATCTTTTTATCAGAAAACTGTTTTTCTCTCTTCTCTTGCCTTTGGCGAGCTGAGACTTTGCTGGTGTGTAATATCCAGCTTGGGGTCTCTGGTTTAGTGTGTCATATCTAGATCAGTGTCCTTTGGAGTATCAGGAGTCGAGCCATAACTCTTGTGTCCCACATCGATCCACAAGCCTTGATACAGATCGAGTCTTTGATTCTCTGTTTGCAAGGATTATCTCTGTGATCCATTCTAGACACTAAGCAGGGTGATCCTGTGTCAGTGGAACAGAAAACCATCTTTAGAGCATCACATAGCTCTGAGGAGGAGACCATATTCATCATCTATCATCCACCCACGCCCCCTTCAAGTGATCCAGGGAGGGACAACCATTCCACGGCTACACCATTTGGTATCAGAGCCACTTGAAGGTTAGGGTTTGAAGTTTTAACCAAGGAGCACGAAATATATCAGTTACCTAGACATCTTCTATGTCTGGATATGAAGAGAAGTTCACAATCCCATCTTTCTATGGAAAAATTGATACAGATGCATACCTTGACTGGGAAAAGAGGATGGAGTTTATTTTTGGCTGCAAATACTACACTGAAAGAAAGAAGGTATGTATAGCAGTCACTGGACTCTGTGGAAGTGCATTCACTTGGTGGCAGAGAGTAGCTCAGACTAGAAGATTCGATGGAAAACCACATCCTAATTCTTGGGCTGAGATGAAAACCTTGATGAAGAAGAGGTTTGTGTCACAATGGAAACTTTCTGAACTAAAACCAGAAGCAGCAACAAAGCTTACTACTTTAGATCAGTTTTCCTGTGTGTTTGAACTACCATTAAAACAAGCTAAGAAAAGACCAGTGGTTCCTGCTCTATCACTGAAACAAGAGGAGGAAAAGGTGCATTATTCTGTAGTAGCTTCACAATCAAAACAGACTGCAGAAAGCCATCAAAGTGAACCAGAGCTTACAACTCTTTGTCTGAAACAAGAGGAGGAAGCACAGGTTGAGCCTGACCACGTGCCTGATCCAATAAAAGAAGAAGAGAGAATGCTTGGAGGGTCATCATCTAAAGCTTCTGTATTGCTCAGCTTGTTGGAGTATCTGAGAGTTGTCCAGGGCCTGCAACAAGTTGTTTTTGAACCTGGAGGAAGCTTGAGTGTGAGTAGAAGAAGTAACAACAATCTGGTTCAGAAAACAGTTGCATTTAAGCTTGAATTGCAAAGTTTCTTCACTCCTGAAAAACAAGATTTGAGGTCAAATCTTCTTGAAGGGAGAGATGATGGTGTGATCCTGAGTAGCTGCTATGAAAAGGGAAGAGAGTCAGGAGGTAACACGTTCTTGATCAGATCCCTAACTGATGAGAACAAGCTGAGATCCACAAAACAGAAACTTGTTGTGGCAAAAGAGACACCAAAGCTTGAGAATGAATATGGGGATCATTACATACGACCACCATACCTTATGCAGCATGAGAATCAAGTTATAATGAGCACTGGTCAAGATGTAATGAGAGACATTAGAGACATTCTCCTAAGCAGCCACAAGGGGCTAGTTCGGCCACCAGATCGATCAGCAAGGTTCCTGCTTGAGTTTGGAGCTCTAAATCTTTTATCCTATCAAGGAAAGCACAGAACACATGCTGAGACAGCCATGGTTGAGTCGTGCTTATGCAGTACATGGAGAGAAGGTTCTGCAGCAGCAGCTGGTTATGAATTAAATGGAAAGAACAGATTTCTTGCTCTAAGTTCTGTTTGCAGTAACATATTAAGGCACGTGAGAGGCTTGCAACACTTTGTCTTCAAGCCAGAAGAAGAGGTGTGTGTATGCAAAGACAAGAACCAGGGCGTGATTGATAGAGCAAGGAAGTTGAAGATGATTGAGCAAGGTTCCAAGAGCTTTCTGAAGCATGGAAAAGGATTGCAGTGCTGGGTATTTGATCCAGGAGATGATCATGGTTTTATCATCTTACAGGACTTGGATTTGAGGACAAATCCTTTTGAAGGGAGAGAGTATGGTGCGATCCTGAGCAGGCCCAAACTAAAGGGATAGGATCCATGGTATGGTATAGCTAAGACACTAATCAAAGCTTGGCTGAATGGGCAGTTTAAAAGTCTCACTGGTGTGCTCTATGAGGTTCTAGATAGAGAGAAGAGAAGAACTCTTTGTACTGCCTTGAAACAACTTGAGCAAAGAGGAATTAATGAGATCAGCTTTCCAGGAGCTATGGTGATCACCCTTCACTTCCAAGTAGGCCTGTACAACAAGGAAAACAAGTCAAGAAGGTGCTGAATAGAGCTAGATTTGGAGTTAAGCAAAATAAGGCTTTTTGGGACCAAAAAGAGAGTTGCAACCAGAATCTTGATCCACTTTCTTTCTTGATGAACCAACAGGACGTGGACCTAAAGTCCATTAAGAGACACTCCAAGATCAAGTTCAAGTCGTGGGCTTAGCAAGAGAAAGGAGGAAGACCCAAGAAGAAACCAGCTTGTTGGTTTATTTCCTTTTATTTGTAATTTCAGTTTTATAAACCAAGATTTAATAGGATTAATAAACCAATTTCGATTAGGATTAGATTTCCTAAACCATTCTGGTTAAGGATTAGGTTTTCTTTTAGCTTAGGACGTTTTCTATTTATCTTGTACGCAGCTTTTGAGAAATCAATCGATCTTTTTATCAGAAAACTGTTTTTCTCTCTTCTCTTGCCTTTGGCGAGCTGAGACTTTGCTGGTGTGTAATATCCAGCTTGGGGTCTCTGGTTTAGTGTGTCATATCTAGATCAGTGTCCTTTGGAGTATCAGGAGTCGAGCCATAACTCTTGTGTCCCACATCGATCCACAAGCCTTGATACAGATCGAGTCTTTGATTCTCTGTTTGCCAGGATTATCTCTGTGATCCATTCTAGACACTAAGCAGGGTGATCCTGTGTCAGTGGAACAGAAAACCATCTTTAGAGCATCACATAGCTCTGAGGAGGAGACCATATTCATCATCTATCATCCACCCACGCCCCCTTCAAGTGATCCAGGGAGGGACAACCATTCCACGGCTACACCATTTGGTATCAGAGCCACTTGAAGGTTAGGGTTTGAAGTTTTAACCAAGGAGCACGAAATATATCAGTTACCTAGACATCTTCTATGTCTGGATATGAAGAGAAGTTCACAATCCCATCTTTCTATGGAAAAATTGATACAGATGCATACCTTGACTGGGAAAAGAGGATGGAGTTTATTTTTGGCTGCAAATACTACACTGAAAGAAAGAAGGTATGTATAGCAGTCACTGGACTCTGTGGAAGTGCATTCACTTGGTGGCAGAGAGTTGCTCAGACTAGAAGATTCGATGGAAAACCACATCCTAATTCTTGGGCTGAGATGAAAACCTTGATGAAGAAGAGGTTTGTGTCACAATGGAAACTTTCTGAACTAAAACCAGAAGCAGCAACAAAGCTTACTACTTTAGATCAGTTTTCCTGTGTGTTTGAACTACCATTAAAACAAGCTAAGAAAAGACCAGTGGTTCCTGCTCTATCACTGAAACAAGAGGAGGAAAAGGTGCATTATTCTGTAGTAGCTTCACAATCAAAACAGACTGCAGAAAGCCATCAAAGTGAACCAGAGCTTACAACTCTTTGTCTGAAACAAGAGGAGGAAGCACAGGTTGAGCCTGACCACGTGCCTGATCCAATAAAAGAAGAAGAGAGAATGCTTGGAGGGTCATCATCTAAAGCTTCTGTATTGCTCAGCTTGTTGGAGTATCTGAGAGTTGTCCAGGGCCTGCAACAAGTTGTTTTTGAACCTGGAGGAAGCTTGAGTGTGAGTAGAAGAAGTAACAACAATCTGGTTCAGAAAACAGTTGCATTTAAGCTTGAATTGCAAAGTTTCTTCACTCCTGAAAAACAAGATTTGAGGTCAAATCTTCTTGAAGGGAGAGATGATGGTGTGATCCTGAGTAGCTGCTATGAAAAGGGAAGAGAGTCAGGAGGTAACACGTTCTTGATCAGATCCCTAACTGATGAGAACAAGCTGAGATCCACAAAACAGAAACTTGTTGTGGCAAAAGAGACACCAAAGCTTGAGAATGAATATGGGGATCATTACATACGACCACCATACCTTATGCAGCATGAGAATCAAGTTATAATGAGCACTGGTCAAGATGTAATGAGAGACATTAGAGACATTCTCCTAAGCAGCCACAAGGGGCTAGTTCGGCCACCAGATCGATCAGCAAGGTTCCTGCTTGAGTTTGGAGCTCTAAATCTTTTATCCTATCAAGGAAAGCACAGAACACATGCTGAGACAGCCATGGTTGAGTCGTGCTTATGCAGTACATGGAGAGAAGGTTCTGCAGCAGCAGCTGGTTATGAATTAAATGGAAAGAACAGATTTCTTGCTCTAAGTTCTGTTTGCAGTAACATATTAAGGCACGTGAGAGGCTTGCAACACTTTGTCTTCAAGCCAGAAGAAGAGGTGTGTGTATGCAAAGACAAGAACCAGGGCGTGATTGATAGAGCAAGGAAGTTGAAGATGATTGAGCAAGGTTCCAAGAGCTTTCTGAAGCATGGAAAAGGATTGCAGTGCTGGGTATTTGATCCAGGAGATGATCATGGTTTTATCATCTTACAGGACTTGGATTTGAGGACAAATCCTTTTGAAGGGAGAGAGTATGGTGCGATCCTGAGCAGGCCCAAACTAAAGGGATAGGATCCATGGTATGGTATAGCTAAGACACTAATCAAAGCTTGGCTGAATGGGCAGTTTAAAAGTCTCACTGGTGTGCTCTATGAGGTTCTAGATAGAGAGAAGAGAAGAACTCTTTGTACTGCCTTGAAACAACTTGAGCAAAGAGGAATTAATGAGATCAGCTTTCCAGGAGCTATGGTGATCACCCTTCACTTCCAAGTAGGCCTGTACAACAAGGAAAACAAGTCAAGAAGGTGCTGAATAGAGCTAGATTTGGAGTTAAGCAAAATAAGGCTTTTTGGGACCAAAAAGAGAGTTGCAACCAGAATCTTGATCCACTTTCTTTCTTGATGAACCAACAGGACGTGGACCTAAAGTCCATTAAGAGACACTCCAAGATCAAGTTCAAGTCGTGGGCTTAGCAAGAGAAAGGAGGAAGACCCAAGAAGAAACCAGCTTGTTGGTTTATTTCCTTTTATTTGTAATTTCAGTTTTATAAACCAAGATTTAATAGGATTAATAAACCAATTTCGATTAGGATTAGATTTCCTAAACCATTCTGGTTAAGGATTAGGTTTTCTTTTAGCTTAGGACGTTTTCTATTTATCTTGTACGCAGCTTTTGAGAAATCAATCGATCTTTTTATCAGAAAACTGTTTTTCTCTCTTCTCTTGCCTTTGGCGAGCTGAGACTTTGCTGGTGTGTAATATCCAGCTTGGGGTCTCTGGTTTAGTGTGTCATATCTAGATCAGTGTCCTTTGGAGTATCAGGAGTCGAGCCATAACTCTTGTGTCCCACATCGATCCACAAGCCTTGATACAGATCGAGTCTTTGATTCTCTGTTTGCAAGGATTATCTCTGTGATCCATTCTAGACACTAAGCAGGGTGATCCTGTGTCAGTGGAACAGAAAACCATCTTTAGAGCATCACATAGCTCTGAGGAGGAGACCATATTCATCATCTATCATCCACCCACGCCCCCTTCAAGTGATCCAGGGAGGGACAACCATTCCACGGCTACACCA
>CAJHQP010012719.1:0-11284 GCA_905132765.1 Moricandia arvensis | reverse complement strand
AAATGGCGTCAGGGAAGATATGGTTCTCACTCTTCCACTTGTTGTAGTGTTTCTCCGCTGCTTCTATTACCGGAATATCCGTCACGTATGTTCTCAGCCATTTCTTTATTTTGCTATAGGCTGCGAATGGAGAACGCATATCAGAAAATGCAGATTAAACATAAATGCAGATCAAGCAGAACAAATGCAGATCATGCAGTTCATGCAGAACAAATGCAGTTCAAATTAATTTAATAAATTATTATATTTAAATAAATAATAAATATTTTTAATTAAAATTAAATATCTAAACAAATATAACTTATCTTGCTATAATGTTTCATTTGTGCTTTTTGCTTTGTTTTGGTTGATCAAATATCACATGAATGTCGCCTTCCTTTATATAGTAAATGTGAAGGTTAAAAACATGTTTCTTTAATAAAAAAATGCTTCTACCGTTTCCACTTTATTTGATAGTGCATGCTAACTTTTCTTCTTCATTTAAAAACCTATAATATTTAATGAGAATACTTGGTCATCAAAGTGTGTGTTTTTAAAGCGTTATATATTTAAATTATAAAATTTTAAAAATACTTATATATGAGATTTTTTTCTGAAAATTATTCTTTTATTTATTTTCTGAAAATTTTGATGTATATATTTATGTAATTGACTAAAATATACAATCTTAATTTTTATTTATTTATTTTTAAAAAATATTATTAATATATACACAATATCTTAGTAATAAATATCTTTAACAAAAATAAAAAATATAATAAATTTTTGTTTTTCTGATAATTTTCCTGTTCTCGTATTTTCTTATAACTTTTATTTCCTCTAATTTCTTTCTTTTTCTGGTTATTTTCTTTTTAGTTAAATAAAATCAAACTCTAGTTTCTGATTTCATCAACTCCTATGTTTTAAACAAACCAATAAAAACAATCAGTATGAAAGGCTAGCAAAAAACAGTAAAATTTTCTCTCGTTAGAAAAAAAATCAAATCGAAACTCTTCATAATTTATCTATTTCATGAAAAATGGATTTTAAATATTTTATAAATTTATCTATTTCTCACTGAAATGATTAACATATATCTTAAATATATGTTTATCTCAAAACATACTTAAATTAAATTTAAATTTAAGTTTTTTTTTAATTTGATAGTTTGAAATCAAATCAGGATAAATATATATTTTCAGATATAAGAAAGTGTAGTTTTCAAAATAAAAAGTAAAAGTATTTTTCAATTTTAACATCATAAATATAATATTTTAATATTTTCCCCTTACTATTAGGTGAGTTGTTTTGTTTGGGTTTGTATTTTGATAAGTATTTATAAATTAAATAATTTTTATATTTTGCTTTATTTTTTCTAATAAACTTGGAGTAAACTTTGTTCATTATCTTATTTATACAAATATTTTTTGATAACTACACAAAACTGAAAAATGAGTAGCATAACTAACACACTAAATGTAAGAAACTAGTTTAATTTCACTTTTTCATCTCAGTTTTACCAAGATATGATTTACATTCTTTTGTAATTTTTCTTAACTAACATACATTTTTCTAATTTTTTTAAATACTCATCATATCACTAAATAAGTAAAATAACTAATTTAATAGGAAAAATTTAAATATTCGTCATACCAGTAATCTCTTTTGTTAACTAACATGCAGCCTTTGTAATTCTTTTGTTAGTTCTCATTTGAAACTTTGAAATTTTTTATGAAGTTGTTAAAGTAAATTCTTTAATTTAAAAACATATCGCATATAATTAATTAATATGAATTATTAATCTTTATATATTTTAGAATAAATCTTCTTCACAAACATGTTTTTCTTTTCCAACTGAAAATGTTCAATAATTTTATAAAAGTACTTATTTCATCATATATAATTAGTCCCACAAATTTTTCAACCTTCATTTATTTATAACAAACTAAATTTTCATTTTTGTTGCATGTTTAATTTTTCTTTGTAATTAAGTATAAGTTTCCGCCTTAGTTCATTTTTTCCGATTTAAAACTTTATCTTTGTATAATGTAAATTTTGCCATTATATTTCCAATATTTTTTCTATATGTTTAATTATATTCAGTTTTTAGTTATTATTGTCTTCAATTCTTTTCTTATCCATATTTTACATTCTTTTGGCACGTTTATATTAATATTTATTATATATGTTTAAGAAACCACCTTTTTTGTTTAGTTGAAATTTTACATGATTTCCAAAATTTGTGTAAATTTCAAATTTATTTATAGGGAAGTTATTTTAAAGAAAGAATTAACTTATATATTAAACATCTAATATATTGATTTTAACAATTTAGAAGTTTTTATATGTTTGATAATTTTTATGCTTAGTTTCCAAGGTTAGGTCTAAATATATATTTTTAGAAAAGGCTGCGTAATTTACTAATCCTTTTTTATATTTTTCTCAACTGTGAAAATAGAAGAATTGTTATCGTGTGATAAATAATCATATAAATGTTGATTTATTGTTTTAGGCATTAGCACTGCCAAGTGCCAATATAAGTGTAAGCCTAAATTTCTTTTGCTTATGAAAATCCCTAGCACTTAAAACTCTAAAAGTAACTAAAATGTTTCATAGTTTTTTTTTTTTTTTGACAAAGGGCTTATTCATAGTTTTTTTTTTTTGTATGAAGGCTTTCAAATTAAAATGCAGAAAAGAAATAAAATTACAAACCTAGAAAGGCTAGTTACTTGTCCAGCGAGACCCAACCGAGTTTTTAAGAAGACACATAATAATAGTAATAAGTAATGAAGCCCAAAATATGAGAGTTGAAAAGGGGCATTCCGCAAAATCCACCGAAGCCCAGTGAGAAGGGTAACTGAAGAGCAAGAGGGTTAAGAACGAGAGAATTCTAGGGACTGATCATCGAGCCTCGTGGAGCTGATCTTAGCCAGTATTGCATCATAGAAGAGGAAGACCTAGGGTTTGATTCCCGATGACTCTGGATTCTGTTTCTAATCAGCCTATCAAGTTCCCCGAGGAGAGTGTCAAAGGATCGAAACGTTGCTCTGTGAAGTCGGGCATTACGCTCTCGCCATATGTAATATATCGATGACTGCCAGGCAAGGAGGGTGACCCGACGAGCATCCTTGCTTCCAGCGAAATGCCGCAATTGCTGAATGGTGTCGTCCCAGCTATGCACTGCACGTAATCCTCCACGGCTTGCCATAGAGGTCCAAATCGAGAAAGAGAAGGGGCAGTGGAAGAAAATATGGTTCCTTGATTCTGGGTGGCTATTGCAGAGGAGGCATGTTGGGGATACGTCTAGACCCCAGCCTATCATCCTGTTCTTTGTTGGGCACCTATCTAGCAAGAATAGCCATGTTAAGAAGCTCTGCCTCGGAACAGAGTAGGAAGACCAGACTAATTTGGACCAGAACACAGTTGGTAATTCCCCTCGGAGGTGAGTGTAGACCGTTCCAGTAGAGTACGTTTCACTGAGTTTTCCTGCAATTTCCCATTCATAATGATCATCCTCATCTGTTAAGACCATGGTAGTTAGAAAAACTTGTAATTGGAGTTGATTCTCTGTTCTTGCAGGCGGCAGTCTCCAGTTCCCATTAAAGTTCAGTGAAGCAAGGGATGCTCTCTTCGGGATTCCCAAGTGTGATGATGCAGCATTCAGGAACAATGATATATTTCCGTATGGCGACCAATTATCAGACCAGAATCTCGTTGTAAGTCCATTGCCAACTCTGCATTTGATTAAAGGATAAACCAAAGGTCTTGCTTTGATGAGTTTGTTGGCTAGCCAAGAGAACTTTGAGCTTGTCTTGACTGTCCAGTAGTTACTGATAGTTCCCCTTAAAACCACTTCTTTAAACCATGCCACCCAAACTGAATCTTCTCTGAAGAAAAGCATCCATACCATTTTAAGAATACATGCTTTATTCCAATTGTGTAGGTCACGCAGTCCTAGTCCCCCTTGCTCTTTAGTATTGGTAACCTTCTCCCAGGAAACCCGAGCCGTATGTCCCCCCTCAATCCCACTATTCCACAGAAATGCTCCACACATCGAGTTTATTGACTTAATACACGATTTTGGCAAGATGAAAGAGGAGCACCAGAAGGTTGATATTCCTGATATCACTGTTTTTAAGAGCAAAAGTCGACCTGCAAACGATAGTGCTTTGACTGTCCATGAGTTGAATTTTGCTTTTACTTGTTGTAGGAGAGGTTGACAATTATGAAGTGAGAGCTTCTTAGATATCAGAGGGACACCTAGATAACGCATAGGGAGAGAAGCGCAGGTCAATCCTGTTGATGCTTGGATAGTAGAGACCTCCTCATCAGTAAGTCCTGATGCAAAGAAGCTAGTTTTTTGGATGCTGACAGCCAATCCTGAACGCTTCTCAAACTCATTAAGCGTCTGCAACACAGTCTGTACTGATTCGATTGATCCATCAATAAATATGAGGAGATCATCTGCAAAGGAAAGATGTGTAAGCTTTGTTTGGTGGCAGTTATGATGGTAGGTAAGCTTCCCCTCCTGGGCAACCCTATTGAGCATTAGAGACAAGCAGTTCATAGCAATGACGAAGAGGTAAGGTGAGAGAGGGTCTCCCTGCCTTAAACCCTCTTTCCTTTAAAAAATCCATTTACTGTTCCATTATAACCAACAGTAAAGTTTGTTGTGCAGATGCATGCTCTGAGCCAACTCAGGAAAAGAGGAGGGAGATTGAAAGCTTCCAAAGAAGCGAAAAGGAAGTCCCAAGATAAAGTGTCGAACGCCTTGGTGATGTCCCACTTTTAAGGTGATCCTCTTTGACCTTTATTTCTGTGATAACCATTTACGAGTTCACTTGCCAGAATAGTGTTTTCAACTAGGAGCCTATCTTTCACGAAAGCTGTTTGATTTGGAACAATAAGACCTTGAAGGATAGGCTTTAATCGGGTGACCAGAAGTCTTGAAATACCTTATAGAGAGTGCTGAGGCAAGAGATGGGCCTATACTCTGATAACCGCGAAGCTCCAGGGAATTTGGGGACGAGAGTTAGAATAGTGGAGTTCGTTGTAGATGGCAGAAACGAGGAGTGAAAGAAATGAGTGATAGAGTGGAGTACTTCCTCTCCCAAAATGCCCCACGCAGCCTTGAAGAAACCCGAGGAGAGATCGTCCGGTCCCGGAGCTTTGTTTGGATTTAGCCTGAACAGAACTTTCTTTATTTCTTCTGCACTTGGAACTTCTAACATCTTCGTTCTTTGATGTAGGGAGCAGCGAAAAGGAGTAAGAGAGTTAAACCAGGAGTAAGGTGAATGACAAGCTACCCGTAGTCCTTCTGGAGCCAGAACTGACTTAAAATGAGAGATCGCATGGACACTCATATCCAGGGGATCAGTAAGTACTTCACCTGATGCCAACACGAAAGATCTGATTGCATTATAGCTAGCCCGAGCCTGACAAATTCTGTGGAAGAAGGTAGTATTCTCGTCCCCTAGATTTAACCCAATTTATTCTTGACTTCTGCCTGAAGTAACTCTCTTCAATCTGTTTGAGAAACTGCAATTTTTGATTCAAGATTGACTCTGTAGGAAAGTTTCCGGCCGATGGAATCTCGAGTGATCTAACCTGCAAAACTTTAAGTAAATCGTTAGTTTCTCTCACTCTCTGTTGAATGTTTGAGTAGTTCTCTCTATTTAGATTTTTTAGGTCTCTCTTAATCAGTTTTAGTTTCCAACACAAACTTACGAGGTCCATGCACATACTTCCAGCCTGAATCCAAGCATCACTAACCACTTGGTTGAAGTTTGGGTGTTTGGTAAGATAGTTTAGGAACTTGAAAGGGTGGGTTCTTGCTTTAGGTAGAGAGAAGGCTAGGTCAAGGGTACATGGCGAGTGATCAGAGGTGAGCGGGGGAAGGAAAAAAGCTGAGGCATGGGGAAAGGACTGAACCGCCATAGAGTTAAGTAGCAGTCTGTCAAGCTTCTTAGCAATAGGGGAGGAAGGGGATTTGTTGGACCAGGAGAAGCAGGGGCCTTGGTATCTCAAGTCAAACATGCCAATTTGCAGTAAAGTATCACGGAATTGATACATTGAGGATGAATTTTGGTAGTCAAAAGGCAAAGACTGCTCACTGCTGTGCAGAATCTGATTAAAGTCACCGCCCATAATCCATGGCTTTGAGTCAAGATGAAGATCCGAGTGCATTTGGATCAACTCCACCCATAAATCAGAGCGCTCTTGGGAGGTGTTTGCTGCATAAACAGAAGTGAGTATGAATGGTTGAATCCCTGGGATTTTCACTTCACAAGTAATAGCTTGCCGCGACTGCGAGATGATGGTGACTTGTAGGGGGTATCTCCAGATTAGAATTACCCTTCCATCATCATCAGACTGGTGATTAGAAGCAACATTCCAGCCAGAGCAGAGTGTATTCATAAGATTGGACAGAGATTGTTCCTTGATATGTGTCTCCAGTAAAGCTCCAAAATATGGTTTTTCAGAATTTAAGAAATTAACAAAAGTCCGATGCTTGTCCGGGTCATTTAACCCACGGACATTCCAAAAAAAGAGTTTTACACTCATTAGGAAGAAAAAGTAGGGTCCCCATTAGAATGGAGAGAGCCTGAAAGAGAACAATGAAGGTTGGTTAAAAGGGAAAAGGAGTTGGAAGAACAAGCTAAAGATGAAGAGTTTATATCTCCTTCAAAAGGGAAGGAAGGTACAGCTTTTTGAGGTGTTAAAAAAGCCTTTTGAGGAGGGGCAGGGAGTTGTTTCTGAGGGACAGGGGGTTGTTTCTGAGGGACAGTGGGAGAAAGAACAGGGGATGACCGAGAGCGTTTAAGAGAAGGGCGAGGGGGGTCAGGGGAATTCTGTAGGATAGAGTTTGAGGCAAGGTACAAAGGGGTAGAAAGTAATTCTTTTGTAAGGGTGATTGCAGGGGGAATGTCAGGTAACCGAGCTTGAGGGAAACCAATCTTAGAGGGGGGGGAGACGGGAGAGGTGGAGGATTGGGCTACAGAGATAACTACCTCAGGAAGGAACTTTTCTTTTACTGCAGTTGAATTTCTTACTGGTATATATTGCAAGTGTTGATCCGACTTCTTTTTTTTCTCAGACTGGGCAGGGCTCTTTCCAGTAGCAACTTTCTTTGAGGAAACAACTGATGGAGGGGTAGGAAGCTTTAAGCAGTTCTTAGCGATGTGTCCCAATTCATGGCAGTGCGAGCAAGTAGAAGGAAGCCAGGGGTACGTGACAGTCACCTCAACCACTTCGCCGCTCTGTCGCTCAAACTCTACAACACTTGGGAGCGGTTTTGTGAGATCCACCTCGACCTTTACGTGAGAAAGAGTAAGACTAACCAGGTTTTTAGTAAAGTCGTCAGTTTCCTTTGGGTCACCAACCAGTCCCGCCACCCAGCTTAGCCCTTCAGTATGTCTAAGATCCAGCAGAACTCCCGTGAGATGAGCCCTGATCTTGATTGAATCCATCGGTGGAGGCATTGAAGCATTAGAGGAGGACCATAAGGCAGTATGAAACATAGTGTCTCCTATATACCAGATGGATTTCTCCAAGATTTTGTTTCTCAGGTATTCACTTGGAATCCTGACAATTGTTGACCTATTGAGAGGATTATTATGCATTTCAAGTTTTTTTCCTTTTCCCCACATATGGGTTAGGACACTTTGGATCTGGTTGAAAGGTGGGGCTCTTCCATTGTAGTAGCAAATAATAAAGTCTTTATGAAGAGCAGCGCCCTTCTCAAAGACTGCATCTGGGATTAACACTCTAGGCCTTCCAGATTTAGTGTAAGAGATAGGAGCCAACCGAGTGAGGGTTTTATTCTCTGATAATCGCAGTCTCTCAACAAGTGAAGGAGGCTGAGTGGTGCGGGGAGGAGCATGGTTCCGGATTTCTGGTGGGGGGGGATGGAGGATAGGGTCAGCCAAGTTAATGGGAGAAGTAGCTATTAACGGGGGAGAGTAGTTTGTGTTTATGTGAGGAGAAAGGATAGTGTTTGGGGTAGTGGGATGGTTAGGATTTTCAGGAAGGGTTGAGGTGGAGAGAAGGTTAATGGGAATGGAGTTTGGAAGAGTGGGATTGACAGCGGCAGGGTTTGGCTCTAGTTGGAGAGGGAGACATAACCATATCTTCTAGAGAACCAGCAGTGGAGTTAGCTACTATCTTCTGAGTAGCAGTGTCTACAGCAGTATCTGGAGATTCCAGGTGGGGAATAGTACATTTAGATCTAGGAAAAGCGGGTAGATCTAGAGTGACTTGGCCCATTGAAGAGGTCACAGGGGGGCAGTGAAGAAGAAAACTGTGCAGCAGCAGCAGTATTTTGAGAAGGGAATGTGGTTGAGGTGGAAGTTTTAGAGGAGAGAAAAGTTTTTGAGGTGGATGAGCTTAGAGGGGGAACTGGACAGGGGACAAAGGGGAGGAAGGATCTGGAGGGTCAGGGGGGGAGAAGGGCAGGAGGAAGAACATCACCAGTGGTAAGGAGCATCGGATTTTTGCCGGAAGGACAGCAGGGAATTTTCCAGGGATTGAGCATCGGGATTCGAGTCAGAGAGAAATTGACTTTTAAGCTTATTCATAGTTTACAACTAAATATCTACATATAATTTATAAACACTGTAAATATACAAAAATTGAAAATTAGAACACTAGAATATATAATTATATATATTATAGATGTATTTATTTTATTTTTATATAACTAGAGAGGTGACAAAACTTTTATTGTTGGGATAAATATAACAGAGATCCTTAACACTGTTTGACATGCAGAACAGTGATGTTTTTGCGTGCCATGATGCAAATAGTGGTGATGATACCACTGGTCAACAATTTACTCGAACCATAAAGCTATCTAGATACGATACTAAATTATCCAAACAGATGATATTTGGATAATCAAATGAGATGTCATTCTAGGGAATAATGTAACAGATGTCGTTCTAGGGTATAACAGATTTAACATGATTTAATCAAATGAACAGTTACCATTGCTTATTGTATAGATTTTTTTTGTTCTATATTAATAAACTAACATAATTATTTTTTCCTTTATTAAAATCTTAATTAAAAAGAAAATAACCCTAAAACTAATTTTAAATTATTAATTTACATTTTTCTCTCTAAAACTTTCAATTATGTTTTCATTCCAAAATTACAAAACTTACTTTATCACCCCAAAACTATAAAATTATGCTTTCTCATCAAAATTTCAAAATTATGCTTGAAATTAAAACGGAAAATTATATATTCCCCCCCCCAAAAGTCACATTTTCTATTGAAACTGGAAATTTCATTTTCTTGTCAAAACATGAAAAAATGCATTTTGCCAGTAAAAACCAAAAAAAAATATGTGTTCTCACCAAATTTACGAAATTATATTTTTCCGCCAAAATCGTAACATTATGTTTTCTCACAAATATTGCAAAGTCACGGTTTCTTTAAACATCTTATATTTACGTTTTCATGTTAAAATTATGTTCCCATGCCAAAACCGTAAAATTATGTTTTTCCGCCAAATCATAAAATTATTTTTGCCGTCAAAATAGTGAAACATGGTAGATAAATAGCGAGTTCTTACCTATAAGGTATGTTTTGAACTTGGTAGAATTTATATTCTAACCTTTTAGAATATGTATTATATATTTTCAGTTATTCTATTATTTTAAATCTGAGAAAATTTAGGAAGCAATCCTATATAAATTTATGTGAATCTTATATATTAAAACAGAAATCATGACTAACATCATGTGTGATATTTCATTTTGGACCATCTCTTAAAAAACTATTAAATTTTACATAACTTATTTATAATATCTTTAATTTTTATTTAAAATATAAATAAATATTTGAAATAAAATTCTAACAAAAAGTTTTTAAGATCTTTTAGAATCTATTCAAAATATATTTTTGAAAATTATTTATTAAAGTTTAACTATCATAAAATCTAATTAAAATTAAAATTTATTTTATTTATTTTATTTATAAAAAAATAAAAGTTATGTGAAAACTTTTAGCAATATCCCAAAAAATGCTCATGTATGTGTAAATTAATTAAATTTCTAAATATATTTCCAAATCAGAAATAAAATTAAAAATTATGTAAATTAGTATTGTTGCATAATAATGTTTTTGAAAAATAAATTTTTGTAAAAATACAAATAGTTTTTTTTGTAGTAATAATATTATAACTCACACAAACATTATTATAAAGTTTAGATAATATATATACATATTATATTAAGTTATTGTTAAATTTATTGTATACTATTTTAGTATTAAAAAAACGCACGGTAGTGCGAGTCAAATCTAGTTTATCTTGTTTTTGATGTTGAGTAACATTGAATCACATTGTTTGGACAAAAAACATAATTTTACAATTTTAGGGAGAACACTGTTTTAGTAGAAAATCAGATTTTACGTTTTGAAGGAAAAACATAATTTCAAAAATTTGGAGAGAAAACATCATTTTACGGATTTGAGAGGAAAAAGTAATTCATTAGTTTGGTGAGAAAAAAAATGAAATTTTCCGTTTTTGACTGAAAAATGTAATTTTCGGTTTTAACGAAAAATGTGATTTTGGGGTTTTTGAGGAAAAGTATAATTTTTATGGGAAAAATGATATTTTATGGTTATGATGGAAAAACATACGTAATTTTATAGTTTTGACGAGACAAAGTAGTTATGTGGTTTGGAAAGAAACGAAATTTAAAGTTTTAGAGAGAAACATAAATTGATAATTAAAAATTTATTTTAGGGTTATTATTTTTCTTAATTAAGAACTTAATAAAACAAAAAAAAAATATGATTATGTTATGTTAGTAATAGATAAAATCATATATATTATATATAAATATAGTCAATTTTAATCTTTAATTTATTTATTATATAAATAAATTAGAGGGTTAGTTTCATATTAATAATTAGCAAAGGTTCAATGAGACAAAAATATAGGATCAAAGGTCTGAATATGAATATGGCCTAATCAGCATTTTTTTTTTCCTTTTTCATTTTCCTTAGTTGGTTAGGGTTTGTTGTGTAAACAATACTCTATTACATAATCTCGCGCTGTAACATGTTAATTTTGTTGTAACATACGCACACCGGTTTCCCTTTTGTATAGATCCTGGTTAATTAATCAGTTACCATTTCACTGCCTAACAAAGTTTTACTTTAGCTACCAAACTATAAAACTTCACACGATAAAACCTTTCATGTAAGACTTCGACCATATAAAACATTTCATTCAAACTATAAAACTTCACACCGATAGGACAAATCAGTTACCATTTCACTGCCTAATAATCAT
>CAJHQP010012718.1:0-11288 GCA_905132765.1 Moricandia arvensis | reverse complement strand
CCCTAGAAAGCACTACTATCGGATCTTCCGTGATTTTGGATAAGTCAACTTCCGTTCCTTCAATTGTGTCTTTGAAGACGATGTTGGCAGAGCTTCTGGTGTCGACCAATATCCTCGCAACAACGATATTCTGGTAGCACTCCCGTAGCGAACGTTTCCGCGGTCAACGCCAACGCAAACACCGCGGCGTTCAAGGAGGTCAAGAAGATGTTCTCGACTTTGAAAAGAAGTCTGCAGAACAAGACAAGTCATGAGCTCCCTCATTAAACAGGTCGAAACCTTAACGGCGAGGACCAGGGCCATTCTTCCTCGCGGTGCAACTCGCATCCACGGGAGGAGACTTGATTTCGCAACTCCCTTGGATCAATCGGGAACATGCCGAAGAAAGCATATGGGCAGAACCTCGATACTGTGACTCCAACGCCGACGCAGAGAGCTCCGAGAGATCTCCCCCCTGCACGGAGGATACGGAGGATTGAGAATTCGAAAGAGTAAACTTAGATTCCAGCTGCCAGTCTGATCCTATAGACAAGGATGCAGACGTGCATTCGCGGCGTACGAGAAGCTGAGCAGCTGGCGATGAGTCGCAGTCCAGATCTCCGATGACCGAGGAAGCAGAAGCAGCTTTCTGGGAGAAGCATGAAGAATTTTCCAAGGAGCAAACTCGCGACTCGCGAAGCAGGCGCTAGAGCCGAAAACCTGCGAGCAAAGATTCGGAGATTCGCGATCTGCGCGATCACTTGATGAAAACGGTAGCGGAAGTCAAAGCGCTGAAATCTCAGATCCACCATGCTACCAGTGCTGCACCCGAGATCGACCTACTTCTGGAAGAAATCTCACAGAGCGCCTTTCACGACCCGCATAACCGAGACAAGGGTTTCGAACCCGGGCAAGATCAGAGTGGAGACTTACGATGTCACCACTGACCTAAAGGTCTATCTACAGGCCTTCCATGTCACAATGGGAAGAGCCAGATTCAGAGATAGCGAAAGGGACGCCGGCAAATGCCCTCCTCTTCGTAGAAAATCTTAGAGGAGCGGCTCTCGAGTGGTTCTTGCAACTGAGACGAAATTCCATCAGAAGTTTTCGTCAGTTTATCCCAAACCGAGGATGAATCTCTCTGTGAATTCATCAAACGATTCAAGGCCATCTTAGCTGGGGGCCTAAGTGTTGGGGTCAAAATTGGTCACGACAAAATCAGCCATAAAAAACTTCTCGAGAAAGATTTCTTGTCGAGAGAAAGAAAGGAGAACTTGTAAATCAAAAAGCGGCATAACCGAACATAGATTTCACAAGTAATCCGTCGAACTGGGAAAGCCTCGAGAACACTCAAATAATCTCGGCATAACCAAACAAAACTGTCTACTCATTGGTTCGACTAAACCGAACCCAAACGGTCTACTCGCCAAACGGTGAGTAGACCAAATGGTGTATTCCCCAAACGGCGAGTAGACCGGACAAGCTTGGTTTACTCGCCGAACGGCGAGTAGATCAATCCCGAACGGTCGGTTCGCCAGTCGTCGAGTAGACTAAACATTTGAAGGTACAGGGCCGCACTGGCCCACAACCATGATCATTCCATCTCCGGCCCATCTTTATAACTCCCCTTTTCGAGAACAAGTCGAAATTAGTCTTCGTTTCTTTCCGATCAAAGTCATCTCCCAAACTTTACTACTTAAAAGAGAACTGCGAGGATTTCTTTCTCAAAAGAACTGAAAAGTGAACGTATAGACAATCCATGGTTGCCTAAAAACCTCAAGAGATTGTCTTCCTTATACGGGAGATTCGAGCTTCCGCACGAACCAACTTCATTCGGAAAGCGCCGTTTCAATAAAATCGTAAAAAACGCCTAAGTCATAAAAACATGCCGATAGGCTTCATGAACGGCTGAAAGCCCACTTTCAATTCTATATTAAATCGAGCCCAAATCCTATGACGGTTTATCCTTGTTTTTCAGGAAAGGATAAATGTTAAGTATTGAAGGATGAATGTAAAGTTTCCAAAGGATAAACACAAGAATCATGAAGATATGCAAGATTTCAACGAGAAGATAAATTTGACAAAGGGTAGAATCGGCAAGGCAAAACCGCCTTTAAGGAGTACATAAGAGATCCAAGGTCGAAGGTGCAGAGGGACCAGAAATTTTACTCAGAGCTCTCACATCAAACTTAGCATTTTAGGCAATTTTCCGTTTTTGTTACTCGAGCTGCGACTCAACTAGGTTTTTGCGATCTTAGGTTGTTAGAACTATGGACCTCGCCGACAGATCTCATAGCAAAGGCTCATACCTTGTTGTAACACTCAAACACTGATCCGAAATAAGATTCCTATTGCTCTTCCTTTTTTATTTACATTCATCGTTATTTTCGTTTGTTCTCTTTGTCTGGTTGCTTGACGTTTTTGGTTTAGCAGAAATTCGAGATCTCTGGGAAATTAGGGTTTTCCTAACTTTCCTTATTTTACGGAAATCGACAAGTGCGAATTTCGGTTCCCACAGATAAAATCGCGAGTGGGCCTTTAGCCGAGTTTTAGACCTTCTTAGGCTGTTTTTTACTTGGGTTTTTTTACAATTTTATCGAAAGAGCATTCGTAAGACAACTTCGTCTGAGAGTTAGGATCTTTTGTATGGGGCGTGCAACTCCAGGTGTTTAGTTGACCGTCATCGTCTTATACGATTGGCCAGATCCTTACAGGAGAAAACAAGTCCTTTCAGTAGAGTTCCAACTTCAATCTTGATCGAGACGAAACAAAGATAAGTTCGATCAAGTTTTGAAAGAGGGAGTTACGAGGACGAGGTGAAAATGGATTGATTGATCCAACTCGTTGAATGGGCGAGTTGGATTGCTCGTAGTACTTAACTCGCCCGTTTGGCGAGTTGGTCGGCCATGCTGTCCAACTTGCCCGTTCGGCGAGTTGGACTGCTTGGTTGTTTTAGTGCTCCTTTCTTTCGGTTTTTGGCTCAGAAAATTTCCTTGAGACGGTATCGAGACTGCATTCGTATGGAAACACCATTTTAGATGTTGATTTTGAGAGTACCGTTTTTGACCTCAACAATTATAGTGGATAGGATGCATGGAATTATTTATATGCGAGGACATTAATTAACTAGTCTAACCCCTTCTTGTCCCAACTCTCGTATTCGGACAGAGGTACACTGTCGATCGACGGCTAAGGCCGAATTTCGTTTGACGCTAACCAGACAGGAAGTTCGTCTGGTCGGTTAGTTAAACCAGATTTCGTATGTATCTAACAACACAGCTCAATGGAATCAATTCTGGCACAGAAACTACATTCATAGGCGTCCATGTCCTAGTTCATTTTTCTAGTTAGTTACTCTATAGCGCAAGCATTAAACAAAATTCCAAAGATTGATATTTCTTCATCCTAGCAATCCTATTTTGGGACTAATTCATCATACTCTAGGAAACCTAAACCTAGCAGGTGGATCTACTCAAACATGATATTTGTCACAAAAGCCATAGATGAATAGATATGAAATAGCAATAGAATAGATACAAAAACCAAAGGAGTTCCAAGAGGACTCTGAAAGATTTCCTCTTTCTAATAATGAATAAAATAAAATTTAGACAGCGCATTAAAGCGTAGTCGTCAACAATGGCTTAGAAAACATATAACTAGGGTTTTTAGTTGGCCAAGGGTATTCTGGTTACTTGTGGTAGCTTATGGGCTTAATTCGGTCTTGCAACAAGGCGGGCCTTATTTATTTCATCACCGTGGATCGACACTAAGGTGCACTGTCGATCGACACTCATTCATCTTCTCGACAGCATCCTCTCGCGAGGCAGAATTTAGTAAAACAGGCATAAATTCGGCTACAGGATGCGGTTTGACCTTAAAACGCTGGAATTCGAAAGATAATTCAAATATCTATCTCGTTGCAAGATATGGGCTCAATCTAATGGTAATAAGGTCTCCATTTATAGCTAAACATCTGACGCGTCTGTGCTGTTTTATATATCAAAAAACTCTAGAATCACCAAATTTCTTCAGAACGTACATGAACTGAAAATACTCTAAAACATACTCCAAACTCATATTATAGATTCTAGAAAACACATATACCATTGTTTATAAATATTAAATACCATGGTATATCAATAATTCATAGCGTAAATAATGGGCTTCCAATACAATTCTAAAGGAGTTCAGATCATCTCCCCGAAAGTACTAAGAACACTCAAAAGCTGTAACTAATACTTTGTGTAATGTGAAATCTGTGTCCCTCTGCCTAAACAATGGAAGGACAATTATAAACTAAGTCAAAACTCGTTCAGGGGTATTATCGTAATTTGTCTTGACTTTGGCTTGAAGTCGGCCAATACTTCTACGAGTATGCCATTGATCGAAAACAAGGGTGCGCTGTCGATCGATGGTCATTCTTGATTTCGACTCTAATTTTGTAGACTGTAAACATCTACTGGATATCTTCTCTAAATTCTCTTAGAAGCTCCATTATCTCAGTAAACCTCCAAAATGTATCTTGACCTGAAAAGACCATAAATACAGACTAGACATACATAATAGACTCCAAATAGGGTCCAAATGATATTCTCCTATTTATGTGTTTCTATGCCATTGTTTAGGCACCAAGCTTTATTTTATCTATTGTTGTAGAGTTAGGAGAGAAGGGACGTACTACTACAGAGTCCTCCTGGAACTCCTTTGGTTCTTTATTTTATTTCTATTCTATATATATTTCATATATGATTTTTGTGACAAAGATCATGTCTGAGTAGAACTCTTGTTAGGTTTAGGGTTTAATAATGGCATTGATGGGTTAACCAAACAACAGAATTGTTAGGGTGATTATTAGATCTAACAATAGAATTGTGTTTATTGCTTGTGTTCTAGAGTAGCTAACTAGAACCCTGATCATAGGATAGTTAGGCACAAGCGAGAGCATGCTCTACTACCAGAATTAATCCTATTAAGCTAGGCTGCTAGAAAAAAAATGAGAGTTGATTTAGTTAAACTTAGTGAACTTATCGAGTTAGGTCATAAAGCTTGACTCAAGACACCATCGATCGACGCAGGATCATTGCCATCGATCGACGGTCATTCCGTGTCAACAAGCGAGAGCTGAGACATCAGACTTAGTCAATAGATTAGACTCACGGCGAGAGCTTGTCGTCTTTTACATTAGATATCGAGTTCTATGATTAATACCCTTAGCTTCTATCCTTTATAATCCACTTGCCTGAAACCCTGTATCTAGCTATTTATTATTATTGTGTATCTGCTGTAGTTTATTTACTGCTTATTAATCTATTTGTCTAGCTTAATTGCGACTGTATTGAGTTTATTGTGTGCCCATGCGCCTTGTGGATTTGATCCCTCAATACTACAATTTGATCTCTCTGGGCAAGATAGTTCGTAGGGTTAATTTGATAGAGTTTGCATTGAAATACATAAAAACCCTTCTGTCAAATTTGGCGCTGTTACCTGGAGTGAGGATTCGCCATTAGACTTAATTTTTTTTATATAGTCCATGTATTTTTCTATATTAGTTTATATACATAAATATTTTTCATTGATTCCCCACTTCTCAGATGGTGTCAGGAAGTACAGAGTGCGCAGCAGATGCTTCTTACAGCCATTTGCAAAGCTTCGAGCACTCCTTATTCTTGAGATGATAGACAAAGGAGAAGGGTTTATGGAGGCTTTCACAAAAAGGGTGATGAAGCTCAAGACATTGCACATTGGGAATTGTTTTGGAGCAATTCCCTATTCTCATCAGAATTGAATCAAAACTCCAAAATGTCAAGCTAAAGACTATAAACAAGCGCTGAGTGGGAGGCAGCACACTGTTTAGTAAGTTTTAAATTTTGTTTTACTTTTGTTTATTACTAATTTTTTTTCGTTTTTGCTTTATTTCAGCTAAAAGAAAACCGAGAGAGATAATATGCACAGAGCATCGACCGACACTTGCTCACTATTGATCGGCGGACTAACCCTAGTATCTATCAATCATCACTAGATATAGTGTGTTTTTAGCATACTTTGATTAATTGATCTTTCTCATGCAATTATATGGTACTTACAGCTCTATTCGAGAAATTTCAGGTACAAAAGAGGTTGTGGAACATTGGAGGGAAACATGAAGAAATAGGAAAATTTGGATTCTGTCAAGGAGAACAACCCTAGAGAACAAGCAGAACCTTGATCCCCGCGGGAGATATTTTAGGAAACTGCAGAATCTTTTGGAATTTGCTCAAATTATATTTTATCCTCTTTCCAGCCGCCACACAAGCCTTAGAAAAGGGAGGCACGACCATTATTAGACCAAGACTCCTTCAGCTCAATTTTAGCTCATACATTTCAGCAAAAACTCGATTGGATTCAATACTTGGTAAGGTAGAGGAGAATCTTCACCTTGTTCTAGCGCTTAGACAAAATTTCTTGAATCCAATTTTTAGTTTTTGATTTTGATTAATGGAGTATCATTAAGTATTGCTTGTTGACATGAAGAAATCATGGATCCCTAAACATGGTTCCCAAAATTATGGACCTTGTTTATGGGAGCTCATGAATTCATGGATCCTTAAAACATGGTTCCCAAAATCATGGACCTTGTTTATGGGAGTTCATGAATTCATGGACCTTGTTTATGGAAGATGTCTTTTGTATTCTCTATATATTACAATGTATTTGCAAAGAAATGAATCAAGGAAATAAGTTTCTCTCCTTCTTATTCTTATTTGTTCTTGAGTGTTCTTGAGTGTTCTTGAGTGTTCTTGAGTGTTCATACTCTTTCTCTTCATAAATCATCAATTCTAACATGGTATCAGAGCTTTAAGCTCCTACTTCATTCCGCAAACCTTCTCTATCCTTCTCTTTTATTCAGCAAAGCTTTTATGTTATTCTCATTCCGCAAATCATAAAAATGGAGAAGGAAAACATAATTTCCGTGACCCTTGAGGGTCCTAATTATCTCTCATGGTCAAGAGTGGCCAGAATCACCTTGGGATGTCATGGACTTTGGGACAGCCATATCATGAAGGCTGGAACTTCAAAGAGGATGGCTGAAGAAGATAGATACGTGAACAACCACAACCAATAGGTTCAAGAAGACCAACAAGCTCTGGCTCTCATCTGTAACTCCTTGTCAAACCCAATCCTGAAGACCAATTCTCACATCAAAACCGCCAAGAGACTATGGGAGAGTCTTCAAACTGCTTATGGGTGTTTATGGGAGAGTCTCCAAATCATCTATGAGAATGACCGGTTCCTCAGCTTTCTCCTACACCTAGACTCATCATTCAACACACTGATAAATAATTTCTTTACTGGAAGAAAGATTTCATGCCTAGATGATGGTGATCCTCTCAAAGGCCAGCCGGATAAATGTAAACCCAAGGAGCAACAAGCAATTCAAGGGAGAACCATGTATTCTGCTCACATGGGTGATTCAACTGAAGACATGTGGAGAAATCAAGTTGGTACAACCTCATCTGATGATTTTGTGACCAGAAAAGACGCCAATTCCTTTATCTGGAGCACTGTCTTGGCTCTCATTGCTTCCAAGAAGGCTGGTACACATTCTCTTGACTCTAAACCTATCATAATAGATTCAGGAGCAAGCCATCACATGATTTGTGATAGGAACTTGATTAGTAATATCCAGCCTGCCGTAGGGAATGTAGTCATAGCAAATGGTGATAAGGTGAAGATAGAAGGGATAGGGAACCTTAAAGTGTTTGATAAGGAATCTACTGCCTTGTATATGCCTGGATTTTCATCTAACTTGTTATCAGTAAGAAGGGCTACGATTGATTTGGGCTGCCAAGTTGTGTTCAGACCAGATGAAGTTGAGTTTCAAGACCTGAAGACAGGAAAGGTCATTGGAAAAGGGCACAACCATCAGCAGATGTATCATCTTGAGAGGAATATGGTGCAAGAATCATCTATGCCTCACTGCCTGGCTAGCACCGTTAATGGCGCTGAGAACACAATATGGCATGCCAGATTGGGACATCCCCATACAAGAGCTCTAAACCTGATATTCCCTGGAGTGGTGTCTAAGAATGAAGAGTGTGAAGCCTGCATATTGGGGAAGCATTGTAGGACAGTCTTTCCACGGTCTGGCACCACCTATGAGAGTTGCTTTGACTTGGTTCACTCTGATGTATGGACGGCTCCATGTGTGTCAAGGGAGAATCACAAATACTTTGTCACCTTCATTGATGAAAAATCCAAATACACTTGGTTGACACTGATTCAGTCCAAGGATAGGGTGTTAGACGCCTTCAAGAATTTCCAAGCTCATGTCTCCAACCACTTCAATGCCAAGCTGAAGATCCTCAGATCAGACAATGGTGGAGAATACACAAGTCATGCATTCAAACAGTACCTGGCTCAACATGGAATTATTCATCAAACAAGCTGTCCATATACTCCTCAACAAAACGGAGTTGCTGAAAGGAAGAACAGACACCTGATGGAGGTAGCCAGATCAATGATGTTCCACACCAATGTTCCAAAAAGATTCTGGAGTGATGCGATGGTGACTGCTACTTATCTGATCAATAGAACTCCAACTCAAGTCCTCAAAGATCTATCACCGTTTGAAGTCCTTAACCAGACCAAGCCAGCTTTGGACCACTTACGGGTGTTTGGATGTCTCTGCTTTGTGCTGATACCAGGGGAGCAGAGAAACAAACTGGATGCCAGGAGCACAAAAGCGATGTTCATTGGCTACTCTCCAACACAAAAGGGGTATAAGTGCTATGATCCAGTAGCAAGAAAAGTTTTAATATCAAGGGATGTGAAGTTTGTGGAAACAAAGGGATATTATGAAGTGAAGAATTGGGATGATCTGAGGGACTTACCGCAATCAGAAAGAGCCACAAACCTCATAATCATTTTGGAGAACTTCGGCATTGGCATGTATCCAGCAACTCAAGAAACAAGAAGGAATATCCCTGAAGCTACTGCACCTGTTCCAGAAGCTGTAGTTGAAGAAGATGTGATTAATGAAAATGAAAAAATTGCCCATCCTGACCCTGAAAGGGGGAATCAACAAGAAGCTCATGATCAGGATGAGACCAAATCAGAATCAGTTCCTGAGACTCAAGATCAAGTTCCAGAAGAAACAAATGAGGCAACACCTGATCAGATACAGCCTTTGCGAAGGAGCACAAGAATCAGGCAACCGAAAGTCTACTTCAATGCTAAAGCTGTGGCACATCCAGTGAGTGCAGTATGCTCGCTTGCTCAATATCCAGAAGAACATCAAGTCTTCATTGGAGAATTGGATCAAGAGTACATCCCAAACACCTATGAAGAGGCAATGCAAGACAAAGAATGGAGAGAGTCTGTTGAAGAAGAGATCAATGCCATGATCAAGAACAACACCTGGTATGAGACTGAGCTTCCAAGAGGAAAGAAAGCCGTGACCAGCAGACTCTTGCATACCATCAAGTATCTTGCAAATGGAAAGCCAGAAAGGAAGAAAACCAGACTGGTAGCAAGAGGATACACACAAGTGTATGGAGAAGATTATCTAGACACGTTTGCACCAGTGGCGAAGCTTCATACAATCCGGATACTCATCTCATTGGCAGTGAACCTAGAGTGGGATGTTTGGGAAATGGATGTAAAGAATGCTTTTCTACAAGGTGAACTAGAAGATGAAGTGTACATGAGACCACCTCCGGGAATGAAAGAGATGGTAAAGCCAGGAAATGTCCTCAGACTCAGAAAGGCGATCTATGGCTTGAAGCAATCACCAAGAGCTTGGTACCACAAACTAAGCACTACATTGAATGGAAGAGGATTTGTGAAGTCTCAAGCGGATCACACACTCTTCACTCTCACCAGCAAGTCCGGGATTATTGTGATCCTAGTCTATGTGGACGATATCATCATTACTGGTAGTGACAAGGAGGGGATCAGTGCCACCAAGACATTCCTCAAGACCGCATTTGACATCAAGGATCTAGGTGAACTGAAGTACTTCCTCGGGATTGAGATGTGCAGATCAAAGGAGGGGTTGTTCATGTCCCAAAGAAAATATACTTTGGATATTCTAAAGGAGGCAGGAGATCTTGGAAGAAGACAAGCCAAGACACCACTGGAAGAAGGCTACAAGACACTGCGAGAGGGGGAGTATGAAGATACTCCATTTGAAGATGTCAAGCAATATAGGAGAATTGTTGGAAAGCTGATCTATCTAACCATTACCCGGCCAGATGTTTGTTTTGCAGTAAATCAGGTGAGCCAGCACATGCAAAATCCCAAGGTTCATCACTGGAACATGGTGGAGAGAATCCTAAGATACTTAAGGGAGGCTCCGGGTCAAGGCGTATGGATGGCTTGCAACAGAAACACTGAGGTTGTTGGATACTGTGATGCAGATTGGGCTGGAGACAGAACAGACAGAAGATCAACTATCGGCTATTGCACATTCATTGGAGGAAATTTGGTTACATGGAAGAGTAAGAAGCAGAAGGTTGTGTCTTGCTCAAGTGCAGAAGCAGAGTACAGATCAATGAGGAAATTAACCAGTGAACTCATCTGGATAAAGAGTCTTCTAGGCGACTTGGGGATTGAGATCACCAACCCCATGACCATGCATTGTGACAACCAAGCCGCAATACACATTGCGTCCAATTCAGTCTTCCATGAGAGGACAAAACACATAGAAGTAGACTGCCACAAGGTAAGACAAGCAGTAAAGCAGCAAGTGATCCTCCCATGCTACACAAGGAGTGAAGATCAACTAGCGGACATCTTCACCAAGGCGGCCAGCAGCAAAGTTTGTGAGTCCATTCTTTCAAGACTAGGACTCATAAACCTTCCATGTCAGTGATCCCTCACCATGGAGTGTTCTACTCTTTTTCCTTTGCTTGGTTTTTATCCCAAGTGGTTTTTCCAAGTAAAGGTTTTAATGAGGGAATACTTCATGGCTTTCCAAGCTTGACTTGTTTCATATGGTCAAGCTTGAGGGGGAGTGTTGACATGAAGAAATCATGGATCCCTAAAACATGGTTCCCAAAATTATGGACCTTGTTTATGGGAGCTCATGAATTCATGGATCCTTAAAACATGGTTCCCAAAATCATGGACCTTGTTTATGGGAGTTCATGAATTCATGGACCTTGTTTATGGAAGATGTCTTTTGTATTCTCTATATATCACAATGTATTTGCAAAGAAATGAATCAAGGAAATAAGTTTCTCTCCTTCTTATTCTTATTTGTTCTTGAGTGTTCTTGAGTGTTCTTGAGTGTTCATACTCTTTCTCTTCATAAATCATCAATTCTAACA